>CAUYUJ010021935.1:0-15530 GCA_963575745.1 Prorocentrum cordatum | reverse complement strand
ACTACGACTACGACTACCATTATTAACTGCTACGACTACTACTACTACTACTACTACTACTACTACTACTACTACTACTACTACACTATTACTACTACTACTACTACTACTACTACTACTACTACTACTATTATTATTACTACCACTACTACTACTACTACTACGACTACGACTACTACTACTACTACTACTACTACTACTACTACTACTACTACTACTACTACTACTACTACTACTACTACTACTACTACGACTACTACTTACTACTACTACTACTACTACTACTACTACTACTACTACTACTACTACTACTACTACTACAACTACTACTACTACTACTACTACTACTACTACTACTACTACTACTACTACTACTACTACTACTACTACTACTACTACTACTACTACTACTACTACTACTACTACTACTACGACTACTACTACTACTACTACTACTACTACTACTACTACTACTACTACTACTACTACTACTACTACTACTACTACTACTACTACTACTACTACTACTACTACTACTACTACTACTACTACTACTACGACTATTACTACTACGACTACTACTACTACTACTACTACTACTACTACTACTACTAATAATAATAATAATAATACTACTACTACAACTACTGCTACTACTACCACCACTAGTACTACCACAACTACAACTACACTGTAACGCCCCTCACGGGGGTAGAAACCAATTGGTTGCAGCTTACTCCGTGGAGCGTCGTGTTGTCTCCTCCTCCACTCGCGTTCTTGCGCCAGACGTCCACCCCTGAGGCTCTCGGAAGTTTCCACAAGGCTCGCAGGTGGTCAGAAAAATGCCCCGAACATCGAAGAATCAGTCATTCGAGGTTCCGTCTTCGACTTCGTTCCGAGAGCCCCGACACGATGCCTGTTCATCGTGTCGGCGCCTTTGTCGTCGTGAAATTATCTTCGGAGGGCCTCTTTATGACGCTCCCGACGGGGGATGAGGGCGGAGGGAGGAGGGGGAAGGAGGAGGGAGGAGGAAGGAGGACGGATGGGGAGGAGGCGGATCTCGCGCACGGCGCTATCGGAGCCATCGAGGCTACGGACGAGGTAGGAGGAGGAGGAGAAGGAGGCGGAGGAGGAGGAGGAGGAGAAAGAGGAGGAGAAGGAGGAGGAAGACGGGGAAGAAGGATTTGAAGCAGGACGGATGAGGAGAAGGATGACGACGACGAGCAGGAGGAGGACAGGGAATGACGCCCGTCCTAGAGCCTCTTGGTGTCGCCTTGGCTCTCCTAGAGCGTGCTGGGGGTCCTGTGGCCTGTTTGGGTTCCTCGGGTCCTCTTGGGGCCTCTTGAAGCCGCCCTCTGGAGCCCCCTAAGTGTAATTCAAAGTGGGTCCTCCTGGGGGCTCTTGAGATCTCATGGGCTCTCCCGTGGCCGCCATGGGCCCTCCTGGAGCCTCCGTGGGCCCTCTAAGAACTCTCTCGCGGGGGCGGAATGATGAAAACAATTTCACGCATGGGGGCCTTTCCGTTGAGAAGGGGGGCGCAGTGCAGAGTGGGTCCTCCTGGGGCCCTCCGGAGATCTCCTTAGGCACTCCCGAGGCCGCCATGGGCCCTCCTGGAGCCTCTGGGGGCCTCTAAGAAGGATTGAAAAATGACGCCAGTTTCACCGATGGGAGCCTTTCTGTTGAGAAGGGGAGCGCGGTGAAAGGTAATAAAGTGACGACAGTGTCGCACTTGAGGCCCCAAATCGTCCTTGAGCACCTCGGGCGCGAATCCCGCTCCCCCATAGTACGGTGCGATTTCCCCTTCCCCCGCTGTCCCGCCGGACCCCGGGAGGGTGATTTTTCCCCACATCCAAAGTGGGGTTCTTGTTTTCTCTGGACACCACGCGCAGGAACAGGAACCCACCATCATCATCATCATCATCATCATCATCATCATCATCATCATCATCATCATCATCATCATCATCATCATCATCATCATCATCATCATCATCATCATCATCATCATCATCATCATCATCATCATCATCATCATCATCATCATCACTCATTCCTCACTCACTCACTCATCATCCCTCGCACACTTACTCACTCACTCACACACTCACTCACTCACTCACTCACTCACTCACTGACTCATCAGCACTCACATATGATGATGATGAGTGTGCGTGAGAGAGTGTGACGATGATCATCATCACCACCAGTCAGTCAGTCAGTCACTCACTCGCTCACTCGCCTTGGGCTTCGTCTGTGAGTGAATTATGAGGAAGTCTCAGGCGGGAGCCCCCCCCCTATGGGGCCCGCGGATTATGTTACTAATCCGCGCGGGTCATCGGGATCCTGTAACTGTCGTCACTTTTGGGCTCCTCAGGCCTGAATTTGGAGGAAGTATGAAGCGGGGGCCTCCCCTGTAAGTAAATTGCGAGGAAGTCTCAAGCGGGAGCCCCTCCCTATGGGGCCCGCAGATCACGTTACTAATCCGAGCGAGTCATCGGGATCCTGTAACTGTCGTCACTTTTGGGTTCCTGAGGCCTGTATCTGGAAGAAGTATGAAGCGGGGGCCTCGCCTGTGAGTGAATTGCGAGGAAGTCTCAAGCGAGAACCCCTCCCTGTGAGGCCCGCAGATCATGTTACTAATCCGAGCGGGTCATCGGGATCCTGTAACTGTTGTCATTTTTGGGTTCCTGAGGCCTGAATCTGGAAGAAATCTCAGGCGGGGGCCTCGTCTCTGAGTGAATTGCGAGGAAGTCTCCCCCCTCCCTATGGGGCCCGCAGATGATTTCACTAATCCGAACGGCTCGTCGGATTCCTGTAACTGTCGTCAATGTTTGGGTTCCTCAGGCCTGAATATGGAGGAAGTCTCAGGCGGGAGCTTCGTCTGTGAGTGAATTGCGAATGAATTCGTGTTCCCAAGACACCATTCCCAGGCAACATTTTGAATGCCCGGAGCCAACTGTAGGCAACTTCGTGTTCGTCGTGTTCCCAGAGCGCTATTCCCGGCACGTATCCACTGGGACGCACCCCATTGCGTTTCCTCTGGGTCGTGCCCCCGCACGTATCCACTGAGACGCACCCTGTGCGTTTCCTCTGGGTCGTGCCCCCGCACGTATCCAGTGGGACGCACCCTGTGCGCTTCCTCTGGGTCGTGCCCCCGGCAAGTATCCACTGGGACGCACCCCTGTGCGCTTCCTCTGGGTCGTGTTCCGGCACGTATCCACTGGGACGCACCCTGTGCGTTTCCTCTGGGTCGTGTTCGGCACGTATCCACTGTGACGCACCCCTGTGCGTTTCCTCTGGGTCGTGCCCCCGCACGTATCCACTGGGACGCACTCCTGTGCGCTTCCTCTGGGTCGTGTTCTGGCACGTATCCACTGGGACGCACCCCTGTGCGCTTCCTCTGGGTCGTGTTCCGGCACGTATCCACTGGGACGCACTCCCGTTTGCTTCCTCTGGGTCGTGCTCTGGCACGTATCCACTGGGACGCACTCCCCTGCGCTTCCTCTGGGTCGTGCTCCGGCACGTATCCACTGGGACGCTTCACAATACGATCTACATTCGCTCTTTTGAAACAGGAAACTATGCCCTTTTTTCAATTTTCGTGTTCGGACGCCGATGCCTTGGACGAAGACGAAGCCATCGTCGTGGTCGCCGCCGCCGCCGTCGCCGCCACCGTAGCCTTTTTCGAGGCCCGGGACCTGCGGGAGTCGATATGGCAGGCATTTTCGCTTGAGACATCCTCGCAACTCTGGGTTCCGACACGCCCTGGGGCGAGGTGTTCAGGCAGCTTTCGCTTGAGATACCCTCGCACACTGATCTCGGAAGTGCCGTGCCCCATGGTGGCCTGGCCACTTTCGCCTGAGACATCCTCGCAACTTTGAGTTCCGAAACGTTCAAGCCACTGCCGCCTGAGACATCCTCGCAACGTTGACCTCGGATACGCCCTGCCACTTAGTGGTCTGGCCGCTTCCGCCTAAGACATCTTCGAACTCTGACCTCGGAGGTGCCCTACCCCATGGTGTCCGGGCACTTTCGCCCGAGACATCTTGGCAACTCTGGGTTGCAAGATGCCTTGAGCTCAGGTGTTCAAGCCACTTTCACTTTAGACATCCTCGCAACTCTGGGTTCCGATATGCCCTGCGAGAACAATGAAGATGACTACAAGCACGACGACGACGCTGATGACGATAACGATGACGACGACGATGACGTCCTCACAACTCTGGGCTCCGAGACGCCCTGACCTGATCCGAGACATCCTCGAAACTCTGAATTCGGAGGTGCCCTGCCCAACGGTGGCCCATGCACTTTCGCTTCAGACATCTTCGCAGATCTGGGCACCGACACGCCCTGGGGCGAGGCGTTCAGGCCGCTTTCGCGTGAGCTATCCTCGCAACTCTGACCTCGGAGGTGCCGTGCCCCATGGTGGCCCGGCCACTTTAACCTGAGACATCCTCGCAACTTTGGGTTCCGAGACGCCCTGAAGCGAAGTGTTCAGGCCACTCGCGCCTGAGACATCCTCGCCACATCGACTCGGATACGCCCGGCCCCTTAGTGGTCTGGCCGCTCCCGCCTGTGACATCCTCGAGACTCCGATCTCAGATATGCCCTGAGCTCTGGTGCTCAGGCCACGCACGCGCGAGACATCCCCCGCCCTCGGACCTCGGCGGCGCCCTGCCCCATGATGGCCGGGCGCTATCGCCCGAGACATCTTGGCAACTCTGGGTTGCGATATGCCTTGAGCTTAGATGTTCACGCCACTTTCACTTTAGACATCCTCGCAACTCTGGGCTCCGCAATTTGCAGTCTTTAGATCATCGACTTGCTCCTGCTGGGCCAGGGCGGCTCGGGGAAAACGCACGTGGTGCAGAAGATCGTTTTCCCAGTGGTGGAGGATCTGTGGCCCTCGCCGGCGCCGGACAGGGCCAGCAAGATGGTCGCTGCCTTCTCGAACGCGCAGGCGAAGGACATCTCCACGGAGACTGTCAAGGCCAGAACGCTGCACAATGCTTGTGCCATGCGAGTCCAGAAGTACACCAACGCGAAGCTGCGGCCGGGGGGCATGCAGAAGAGGCTGAAGTGGTTGTGGGAGCACGTCCGCGTTCTCGCCGTCGAGGAGATAAGCATGGTGGCAGCCGCGCTTTACAACGCGCTGAACCTTCGCGCATGCCACGGACGTGGCGACACGCACGACGTGCAGGAGTCCAACTACCAGCGGCCGCGCCACCACATCGGGCGCGCGTCCATCGCGTTGCACCTCGGCGATTTGTTGCAGCTGAAGCCCACAGGCAGCATTGACCTCCCGACGGACGTGAACGAGCGCCTGGACGACGACGAGTCGCACAGGTACGCGGACCCGCCGACGGTGGAGATCCAGCACGCCATCAAGGTCTTCTGTCAGATCCCCTGCGTCTTCGAGCTGAAGGGCACGAAGCGCTTCGAGCCCGGGGACCCTCCAATCACGCTCCTGGGCTGCATGCGCGAGGGCAACCCCTTCCCACCGGAGGTCTGGTCCGCTTGGGAAAAGACGTTGGCCACGGACAACCGCGGCGTCCTGGGCCCTCGGCACCAGCACGAGAAGTTTCGGCTCGGCTACGGCATGGGCATATACTGGGAGAGGCTGGCGAGGTGGATCAACACGCGCGCTCGTCGCGACGCGCGGCGCCTGGGCGTGCCCCTCGTTTTCCTGCGGGCCATGGACGAGTGCAGCACGATTCAGGGCGATCCCGACACGGGTCGGCGCCTCCTGAACGTCCCGAACATGCACAAGACGGGGGACATCCACGGCGTCTTGCCGGCCCACGTCGGCACGGAGGTGCGGTTCACGGCAGCGCAGGAAGAGTTGAAGAAGAGGTTGGGGCTCGTGCAGGAGCAACGGGCCACCATCGTGTCTGACGAGTTTCACGCAGACGACGAGCGGGACTACGAAGAGCGCGCGCCAGGCCAGCTCTTCCGCCCCCGCTTCCTACCGCAGGGAATCTGGCTGCGCGTGCACGGCTTCACGGAGTCTCCGATCTACCAGGAGGTCACCGAGGTGCTGCTGCATGGCGCCGAGGGCGCTGACGACGACTGCCAGGCCGAGGCGCGGGCGCGGAGCTTGCTGATGTTCAGGCCCAGCGAAAGGGAGTTCACGTGGCAGAGCTCGGGGGCGCACAAGGTGCGCCGCTCGGGGTTCACCCTGACGCACGCGCCCTACCTGACCTCCACGCTGTCGCAGGGCCAGACGCTGCGCAAGGGCGTCACCATCGACTGCGCGAGAGACGAGGACGCTGGCCGCACGGGCATGTCGGATGAGCAGTGGCCTCTGCACCTCTACGTCATGTTCTCCCGCGCCACGCGCATGCGGAACATGCTGATCCCGCGGCCGCCGCCGCGGGAGTTCCTGGAGCGAGGGCCGCCGGCGTCCTTGCGGAAGGCGCTGCTGGAGTTCGACCAGAGAGCGGTCTTGTCCAGGGCGGAGGCGGAGCAGCTCGCGGCAAAGCTGGGCTTCGTGCCGCCTCCCGCCTGAGCGTGGCTGCGCCCCGCTCGAAGCCCGCGGGGTTGTCCCAACGGTTTGGTCTTGCGCGCCAACGGCTCGCGGGGTTGCCCCGACAGCCTGGCCCGCGGGGTTGCCCCAACGGCTGCGCGACGCGGCCATCAGAGAACGCGCCAGTCCAGTGCTGGCCGAGGCGGCGACGGCGCCGAGGAACATCGACTTGCTTGCCCCGCCCAGGGGGAGGGGGAGGTGCACGTAGAGAAGCGGCAGGCAGGAGGCAGATGAGGAGGGGGAGGGCATGGGGGAGGGCGATGATAAGGAGGAAGTGGAGAAGGAGGAGGGGGAGGTAGACGGAGGGGGAAGGGAGAAATAGAAGAAGGGGGGAAAAGAGAGGGCAGAGGAGGGGGCGAGAGGATGGCGTTTGCCATGGCCAGGAGGAAAGGGAGAAGGGCACGCAAAACAGATTATCATGCGGGGTCCTTCCGACGGAGTAATTGTAGTTTTCGCTTGTAAGAAACACTTCCCCCCCCTCCCGACGGTGACGGAGGGCAGGCGGCGGGGGTGGGCGGGTTTGCGGGGTGGCGGGTTGGCTGGGGTTGCGGGGTGGCTGGTTGGGCTGGTTGAGCCAGCTGAGTTGTCTGGGTGGCTGGTTGGTTGGGCTGGCTGGCAGGCTAGGGCACTTGACTTGGTTTCGACTGCAACTACAAATACGGCTACGGCTACTACTACTACTACTACTACTACTACTACTACTACTACTACTACTACTACGACGACTACTACTACTGCTACTACTACTGCTACTGCTGCTGCTACTACTACTACTACTACTACTACTACTACTACTACTACTACTACTACTACTACTACTACTACTACTACTACTACTACTACTACTACTACTACTACTACTACTACTACTACTACTACTACTACTACTACTACTACTACTACTACTACTACTACTACTACTACTACTACTACTACTACTATACTACTACTACTACTACTACTACTACTACTACTACTACTACTACTACTACTACTACTACTACTACTACTACTACTACTACTACTACTACTACTACTACTACTACTACTACTACTACTACTACTACTACTACTACTACTACTACTACTACTACTACTACTACTACTACTACTACTACTACTACTACTACTACTACTACTACTACTACGGTCTCGTGCACCACATCACCACGGCTCAACCGCCTTGGGATGAGCGTCCTTGTGGCTGCCTCATTTCCAGTATGTAGCGAGCACCTCTTCTGGGTGAAATGGCGGGTCTGACGTGCATGCAGCGGCGGGCGCTCATCCGAGGGCAGCTGGCCCATACGGCCAAAGTGAAGCGACAGCGGCGGCACAGCAGCACACGGGGCGACCCCAGTACCGCCATCGAGGCCAACGAGCGCAAGTAGGCGCGAGAAGAGGCCAGGATGGCAAGCCAAAATGGCTAGGCGCACAGCGGCGGCACGGCAGCACACGGGGCGACCCCAGTACCGCCAACGAGGCCAACGAGCGCAAGTAGGCGCGAGAAGAGGCCAGGATGGCAAGCCAAAATGGCAAGCCAGAATGGCTGAGCGCACAGTTGACCGCGCGAAGAGCGAAGGCCTAAGCACCAGGGTCCGCGGCGCGAGGGGGGGCACCAGTGCGGGTGCACCCGCGCAAGCTGGCAAGGCGGCGTTGCTAAAGCTGAAGCGTAAGCGAGCATACAGGCTCAGCATCCTTGAGAGTGGCAGGCTCGGGATCTTAACAGGGACTCACGTAGCCTCCCCGAGGGCTTAGAAGTAAACGATGCTGGGGGCCTGCAGAGTCTCAGCGTTCAGGCGGACTGGCCTGTTCCTTGCGCAATGGCTGCGAAGACCTGCGACGGCAGCGCTTGCACCTCTCCCCCGAGGTCACCACTGCCGCCCGCCTGCCCTGGGGGCCCAAAGATCTGGCGCTCGAGATCCTCACCGAGGGCCACGTTCAGGGCGGCGACATTGGGGATCTGCTGCGGGAGCGGGTCAGCCGGCGGCGGCGGCACCGCAGGGGGCGCCGTCGGCGGCGGCGGCGGCGGGGCCATGATGGCAGCCGGCGGGGCTCCAGCAGGCGGTGGTGGCGGGTCCTGGCCGCCGCGGGCCGAGCCAGCGGGGGGGGCACTGGCGGTGCGGACGGGAGCGGCACGCGGGGCGACCCCGGTACCACCCCCGCCGCCCGTGAGGCTGCCCTCCCGGAGGTTGTGGCGGCGCTCATAGGCCGCCAGTTCCTCGCGCGCGGTCGCCAGGCGCTGCCTCTTGGCCTTCTTCCGCCGGTTCTTGGTGTAGCCCGCCCACTCTGGATCTTCAGCCCCCAGGCACCCTGCGAGTACAACCACTTGAACTCGGGCAGGCTGTCCCAGGAGAGCCCCTCCATTAGCACGCAGTGGCCCCCCCACTGCGGCTGCTGCGGAGCGTAGCGCTTAAAGACGGTGCCCACCGCCAGCGGCTCGACCTTGGGCAAGTGCTTCAGGAGGTCCACAGCGCTGAGCACCGCCACCCCCTCCTTCTTGAGCTTGTCGCAACGCAGCAGGGCCTTCAAGTCGCGGATATCCTCCTCAGGGAAGTCCGCGTGCATGTAGTACGCGCGGGGCGGGCTCTGCTCTTCCTCTATCATCTCGACGCAGACGCCGTAGGAGGTTGTGTAGCGCGCCCCACAATGGCAGTACCAGCGCTGGCCCGTCTCCCCCGCCGCCTCCTGTGCGCAGGTGAGCAGTTGCGTCCAGCGATCCGAACGGATCACCGAGCAGCATCCCTTGGGATTGTCCCAGGTCTTGTTGGCCGAGCACTTGTAATACATGTTGAACGTAAAGCCCTTGCCACGGTAGAGCTGGTCCGTGTAGTCGCCCATCCGTCGGTGGGCCTCCTGCGCCGCGGCGTTGCCCTGGCACTCCTCCTTCCACGCACGCTCGTGTCCCAGGTGCGCGTCCACGACCCCCGAGGCTTCCAGGAGGCCCTTCTTCAGGCTGCCCACATCATCCCCTGCCTCCGCATTCAGCGCGTCGAGCCACTTCTGAATCCCGCCCTGCGCCTCCGCGCCTTTTATCATGTCCTCATTCTTCTCCAGGATGGGCCCCAGGCCTCCCAGCATGCGGGTGCGCATGGTCTCGAACTTGAGGACACCGCAGGCCCGCGCCATACGCTTCAGCGATTTCTTGGAGAGGCCGAGCCGCAGCAGGGGCTCGATATCCGCGACCTCCTCCACAGTCTTGGCGTTGACCAGCTGGCGCCCCTGCCCCTCAACGTCGTTGTCGAGCAGGGGGTCGCTATCATCACCACGGGAGGGTCTGCGGCGCCAGGCCCATCCTCGAGGGGTGGAGGTGGCGCGCGGGGCGGCCCCGGCACCACCTCCACCGCCATCGGGGGACCGACCTCCTGCGCCACCTTCTCCGTGGCCGGGGGGGCGCCCACGCTCTCGGGATCGATGCCCACCCCGACGCCTTCCGTCGCCCTCCGCAGGGCTAGCAAGCCGTCATTGGAGAGCGCGTACCCCACGAGCACGTCCATGCCCTCCTTAATGCGGTCGAAGCTCGCGCGGAACTTCGCCACGCGCTTGGCGGCGTGGTCGATGGAGCCAGCTCCCTTGTTCTGGCGCGCTGCGCGCGTCACGGCCTCGTGCTCGGCGATGCCCTGCGCCGCCGCCACGCAGTGCGAGCACGTGTACAGCTTGCATTGGCCTTGAACACCCTTTCGCAGCTTGGGGCACTGCGGGCTGTGTTCGGAAGCTTCGGTGTAGCGGCGCATTTCGCCACAGTTGAGCTCGTCCAAGTACTCCACCATCATGATCTTCCAGTCGTCCAGCGCTGCGCACTCACGACACCAGCCCAGGCGCTGCGGCGGGGCCCAGTACGCACCCATGCAGTGGACGTAACCCGCCCCGACGTAGTCCATGTCCGTCATCATCTCAGCGTCCTCGAGCTCGGCGGCCGCGCCGCCGCTCGGTGGGGGGGCTTTGCCGTAGGCAGCCTTGTTGCTGCGACGGCGGTGGCGTTTGCCGCCGTGCCCGCTGAGGGCGCCCGTGGTCGCTGCACTCGGAGCCTCACTGGCGGTCTCATCGCCCACGAGGCGGCCGCCGTCGGCGTCGCTGCGCGCGCCTCGCCCGCCGTGGCCGCTCACAGCCTGCTCCCGCAGCTGGAGGTTGTGGAGCGCGAGGGCGATCGCGTCCAACCCGCGGCGCTGCTCCGCGGTGAAGTTGGAGTAGGTGGCCGCCGCTGCCAGGGCCGCCTTCGTCACTGGCACCACCGCCGACGTGGGCATCGCCGAGGGCACAGCAGGCGCCTTGGCCGTCGCCGTGGGGGCACCGTCAGAGGCACCGTCAGAGGCAGCGGCACTGGGGGCGGCCCCCGCACCGCTGCCTCCGTCGGCACCCTCGGCAGGCGTCGCCGACTCCGTAGGCAGCGTCGGCGCCGTCCGAAAGGTCGCCGCCTCCGACATCACGTCGAACCCCTCGTCCGAGATGTCGCTGCTCTCCGACACGCTCACCTGCTGGCCAGGGCGCGGCGCAGGCCCCGCTTTGGGAGTGGGCGCGTCGGCCGCGGCCGAACCGCTGGCCTTCGCGCGCGCCTCGGACCTCGCCTTAGCCTTCGCCGCCAGCGCCTCGCGAAGGGGCGCCGCATCGTGACTGGGCGAGTCAGCATAGCACGCGTCACTGCAGGCCACGGCATCGGCGCGGGCTTCGAGAACTTGGGCGCCATCACTTGGTCGGAAGGATGGCACGGGAGGTGCAGCTCAAGAGATCGTGCGAAGCGAAACTTCAAGAGCCAAACAGCTGCCGAGGGAGGAAGGGGAGGGAGAGAGGCTGTACACCGGACCAAGATGGGGCGGCCGACTGCCAAGGTGGAGCGACAATGAAACATGGAAACTAAAGGTTGAAACCAGTGGCTCCAGGTGAGCGGAGACCGATCCTTGAGCAGGCTGAAAACGGCCTGACCCCCGTTCGGGACCCTGGACGGGCAGGAGAGGGGGAAGGGGGGCGAGGAAACCACGTCGCGGGCGGGCGACAAAGCGGACGGCGGGCCGCCGACGGTCCCAGGACCCGCGGGGCGCCCCCGATCTTGAACGCCTCTTGACGCCTCTTTCGCATGTGACCTCGGGCTGATGCTGCTGGCGGAACGATGGCCCATCACGGACGGGTTGAGAGAGCAGCTCAAGACTATGAGCACAACGAAGGTGGCATGGCGGGAGCACAACGCGCACAAGGCTGGGTAACTGCACAACGCAGCATGCAAAGCTGACATGACAAAGCAAGAGCGCATCGTGCACACTATGAAGTATACAGTACAGTACACACAGCTGACGTGACCACGGCTTTACAACTGATCAGGGCAGCAGGTAGGCAAGGGGGGGGAACGGGCAGGGAGCACACACGTGTGGGAGGGAGCCACATCTAGTCAAGACTGGGCACTCGGGGCGACCCCGGCGCCCAGCCCGACTACGTCTTCCGTCGCCAGGGCGACCTGCTCAGCGATTTGGCCCTGCAGGGCGTTGGCCACTGCCGAGCGCAGGGACGAGCCCGCTGCGGGCCGTTCGGCCTCGGGCAATTCCCCTGCGGCACGGCGCAGCCACGTCTCCGCCTCTGCGCCCCAGCGGCCATTGACATCGAGAACAAAGGGCACCAGGCCAGAAAATGGGCATCTACGGTGCTTCACTTTCTCTCTGCGCTGCAGGGATGCCTGACGCGGCCGCCCCGTCTGGGCCACGGCCACCTCGCCCACCAAGCTGGTGTCGAGACACACCCGGCCGTGGAGGCCTCGATGGTAGACGACGTCCAGTGTGGCCGCGCCCTGTTCTTCCGCGTGCCACTCTGGGATGACCTGCCCCACTAGGGCGCGATGGCCCACCCCGCGCAACCAGAGCGCCACAGCATCTCGAATGGCGTTGCGGCGGCGCACCGGGCCACCTCCCCGGGGGCAGTTGAGCGCATGAACGTAGCGGACGTCCACCGCGCGGCCACACGCTGGGCCGGCCTGCGCCACCGCGCGAGCGGGCGCCGCCGGCCGGTTCTGGCATGTGCACTCGGACTGCAGCAGCGGCAAATGCATGCGCCTCTTGGTCGCAATGCAGAACGCGCGGTCGGCGAGGGGCGAAACCCCCCCGAAGTTATCCAACCAGGCGCCCGCTGAGCTGCCCGAGGCACTATGCACCGCCGCCGCCGCCGCCGTCGCCGGCAGCGCGGCCAAGAACGTCTTGGCGGCGTGGCCCCGTACACGCTGGGTGTACGTCTTCTGGTCCTTGCCCCCCCACCCTTCCAAGAGGCCCTGCCAACGATCACCCTGGGGGCGGCGGCCTCCTGCCAACCGCCCCTGCTCCTCGTCCGCCGCCGAGAGGGCGCGGCCATGGCCCGGCCACCGCCGAAAGAAGCCGATCGTTGTTGTCTCGCGGAGCTCCCGGGCAGCCGCGTGGACCCCGGCTTCCCAGGACGCCAGGAGGGCAGCGGGGCCGCGCTGTTCGGCGCTGCCACAGCCCAAACCTCCGCCGCTGACCTTCATGAAGATCTGCTCTCGGGGGGCAGCCGCGACCCCCAGAAGGGCGTTGACGAAGGCGACCACTCCGTCATCCACCCGGCGGCCCCACGCCGACGTGAGCGGAAGCGCGCGCTGGATGTGGACGCAGGCGCCCCTCGACCAGATCCGCATCAACTGGAAGGCGTCAAGGGCAGACAGCCCGCGCGCGCGGATTCCCGGAAGTAGCGGTCCTGCTTCTGGAGGAAGGCCTCGCCGCAGGGGAGTGGCATGGCGGCACCCGGGGCGACCCCGGCACCGCCGGCCGGCGCGAGGCCGCCCGCGTCGAGGTCCTCCGGGGCGGCAAAGTCCGTGAGCGGGACGTCCCGCCAGTCAGTATCCACGTCGTGGTTTGTGTAGGCCAGAGTAGACCCTACCGCCTTGAGCTTCGGGACGCGGCACTGGGCGTACTCCGCGAACTCCGGCGGCAGGACAGCGCGAGGGCCTGGGGACCAGATTTGGGTCTTGGACATCTTCAGCTTCACCCCATGGGCTTCGATGCGGGCTCGCCAGGCATCCAAGCCGCGGAACACAGCAGCCGCGGTGCCCACGAAGTACGCGTCGTCCAAGAACGCCAGGCAGTCCCCCTCGACGTCCACCGCGCGCACGGCCACGCGACCGATGCTGAGGTCATCCGCAGTGCCGACCCGCGTAGAAGCCAGGGCTCATAGGGCAGCCCTGATCGAGGCCGCGGATCTGGTCGACCAGCTGGGCAGGTTGGGACCCACCACCCGCCACGTGGCGCGAGCGAGCAGGAAGCCAGGCCTCCGCCAGCGGCGCCAGGGCGGGCACCTTGGGGCGCACGGCCTCCTTAACGAGGTCACGGGGGATGTTGCTGAACGCATCCCCGAGGTCCACCGCCACCACCCACTTGTCGGGGCTCGAATTGGCCATCGTGCAGAGGCGTCAGTGGAGGGCACCGCAGCCGCCCTTAGCCAGGCCGAACTGTCGGTCGCCCACCGCCGCCCGCATGTCCTTGCGATGGACCTCGGCCGCGCTGCGGCCCACCATGCAGCGGGTGACATTCCCACAGCCCAGGACTCGCACGTCCCCAGGGGTGGCCTTGGGGGTGCCTACGAGGCGCGCCGCGGTCAGGGCGGCTAGAGCTTCGGGGGGAAGTTCGCCGACGGCCAGGCGCGCCAGCGCGTTGGCTACCGCCTCCGCTCCGTCTTCGTCGTGCTTGAGCGGGGCCCAGCGCTCGTAGCGTCCGCCTCCAGGCCCCGCACCGCCACGGCGGGGGAAGCGGCCAAACTGGCGCTCGAGGTGGTTGGCCACGCGGCGGTGTAGCTCTGCCGCGCCGAGGAGCTCGTGAGGGGGCGTGGCCGGCGGCATCGCCACGTCGGCCCCCGCCGCGGGGGGCCCCCCCCCTGGCCCATGCGGGGCGGCCCCAGTGCCAGGGGGAGGGCCCCATTCGCCTGGGCGAGGCGCCGCGGGCTGCTGGGCGGTGCTAAACTTCCTGACCACCGCCGCTGCATCCGCCATATCACCCTGGGGCCACACTGCCGCTGCCGCCCGGGACATTTCGCCCGCTCGCGCGAGCTCAGTGACCCGGCGAACGCGGGCCGCGACGTGGTCTTCGCGGCCCTTCGCGGTGACCGAGGGGCGCGTCTGGTCCTCCATGGAGAGCCAGGCGACATCCCATTGGCCGCCCTGGATCCACTGCAAACGCTCCTGGAGGCGTTCTCGTCGCGTCGTCGGGGTCGGGGTCGCGTTCTCGCTGAAGAGCAGCCCATCCAGAGCTAAGAACACCTTCCACAACCGCGCCAGCGTGCGCGACGCCAGGCCGTCACTGCCCTGGCGGGCCTGCTCGATCGCCAGGCACAGCAGCACCTTCACGTGGCTAACGGCGGCGGCCATGCTGTCAGGGATCATGGACGTGGTGGGCGCGCCCTGTAGCAGGATGCGGTCCCACCGGATGGTGTCCCACCAATCCAGGTTGGCAAACCGAATCTCATGGTACGCATCTTCGTCAGCCACCTGGTCGTCCAGGTAGTCGTCGTAGACGCCTGCTTCGAGCCCCCCGTCATCGTCTGCGGTCGCGGGGGCGTCAAGGGGCGGCTGTAGGATGTCCGCGGGAGACGGCGCCACCGCCTCGGCTGCCACCGGGGGAGCCCCACGGGAGCCTGGGCCATACGCCCCTGGCGCGGCGGCGGCAGGGAGCCCCGGGGCGACCCCAGCACCCCCTGCCGCGCCGTCTCCCTGGGAGGGAGGAGTGGGCACCTGGCCTTCGACCGTCTCCAGCAGGGGCAAGATGGTGCCTACTACTACTACTACTACTACTACTACTACTACTACTACTACTACTACTACTACTACTACGACTACGACTACGACTACGACTACGACTACGACTACGACTACGACTACGACTACGACTACTACTACTACTACTACTACTACTACTACTACTACTACTACTACTACTACTACTACTACTACTACTACTACTACTACTACTACAACATCTACTACTACTACTACTACTACTACTACTACTACTACTACTACTACTACTAC
>CAUYUJ010021934.1:92500-130000 GCA_963575745.1 Prorocentrum cordatum | reverse complement strand
GAGGGAAGGAGAGAAGCAGCAGGGACGGAGGAGGGAGGGATGTGAGCGAATGCCAACACATTATCAACAGCTCCAGCAGGAACACCACCAACCGCAAGAGCATGAGGATCGAGAGGGGGGAACTCTCCGACTGAGTCGGCGAGAGGCCGTAACAGCACAGAGAAGGCGCTCATCGCTGCTCCTCACACACAGAGCTCCTCCCTGTCGCACCCCGAGACGTGTGGGCAGGGCGGCCTGGGCACTTCGCCCGAGACTGCCTCACCACGGGTGGTGATCATACCTTACATGCGCAGCAGCTGCACGGGTGGAGGGCGGGTGGCTTCGACGTGTAGCGTGGCTCGCGTTCAGCGCCGCGCACGGTCGTGGTAACAGGTTGCAAAGGGCTTCGCCGGTGGAGGGCGGGCCGTTTCAAGATGTGGCTCTTGCCTGAGCGCCGCGCGCATTCGTCTCAATAGTTTGCAAGGGCTTCGCGGAGGGAGGGCGGTGTCTTTCCAAACTATGGCTCTCGCCTGAGCGCCGCGCACACTCGTCTCAAGAGTTTACAGCAGCTCCAAGAATCCTGATGGCTGGCATCCCAGAAATGGTGTTCTGGCACGGTGTAGGACTGTCAGGGCGCAACAGTTACGTTGATTCGCGGCGTTGAAACCCCAGGAATGGCGTTCTTGTGCGATTCAGGACCGTCGGGACGCGACAATAATGCGTATCCGCAGCATTGAAGTCCCAGGGATGCTGTTCAGGAATGGATGAGGATTTTCAGACGGTGGCCTTCTAACGGGGCACTCCCCACAATCATAATGAATACGTCTTGGGACCCGTGAAGAGGAAACTTGGAAAGATGGTTTATGGCAACATCGTTGCTGAACCTTGGGTTTGCACTGATCCTCCTCCTCCTCCTCCTCCTCCTCCTCCATGCCCCTTCCTTCCCATCAGCATGGTCATGACCCCCCACCACTTTCTGCCTCATTATCATCATCCTCATCCTCCTCGTCCTCCTTCCCCCTCCCCCCCCTCCCCCTCCTCGTCCCTTCCTCCCCCTCCTCCTCCTCCTCCTCCTCCTCCTCTTCCTCCTCCTCCTCCTCCTCCTCCTCCTCCTCCTCCCAGGTTCGATCCTTGGGGTGAGGGGCGAAGCGAAGAAAGGAAAAAGGAAGGGGGTGATGAGATGTGGGGGGAGGGGCGTCATAGGGCGGAGGGAATGGCAGGGGAGATCCGTCGAACAGCTGGGAGCGCGGAAGCGGGTGAGCGGGAGAGGGGCCACGGGAGCATGGGGGCGGGCAGTGGTGGAGGGAGGGAAAGGGGGAGGAACACGAGAAGGGCCGCCGCGGGAGCCCGGAGAGGACGCCCTCAGGTGATCCTGTTGTTCTTCAGCTTGGTCGCCAGCTGCCTGACGGCCTGCGCGGCCAAGGGAGCGGCGCAGGGTGTCGCGTCGCCCTCCTGCTCCTCCCACGTCCTCCCCCGGGCCCCCGCTCTGCCCCTCCTCCTCCTCAACCCGCACGCGTTCATTATGAGACCCTGCACCACCATCAACATCACCATCATCAGCATCAGCATCAGCATCATCAGCCTCATCATCCTCATCATCCTCATCATCCTCATCATCATCATCATCAGCAGCAGCATCATCATCATCATCATCATTATCTCAACACCACCACCACCACCATCATCATCATCATCATCATCATCATCATCAGCATCATCATCATCATCATCATCATCATCATCATTATTATTATCATCATCACCACTGACGTAGTCATCATCATCGTCGCCATCACCGTCACCATCACCACCACCATCCCCCCTCCCGCACCCTCGTCCTCATTATCTGGAACACTCGAAGAATGGAACACAACCCAACATATCATCCAACTTCTTTACGCAACCCAGGCACGCATCCGTACCAATAACTGCCACCAGAAAGAACCCCATCCAGCGCGAGTGGGGCTTGGGCACGCGGGAAAAGAAGCCGATCAACCGATGCAAAATAACACCAGCCAAAAGCTCCGAGAGTGCTGCTGACAATCTCAAGCACTCATTTGCCGTGCTGGGCGGTGCGACCTGGTCCAGCTGGACATCTACCAACCATCGCAGCATGCGCGGGTCATTTGATAGAGCTCTGCGACCCGCTTGACGGAGGTCACTCGGCCTGTGACTTGAGCAGGGACCGACCGTCCAGGCACTCCTATAGTCCTACCACGAAATGTCCGTAGAACCCAACAACATTTCTAAGAACACAAAAATGCTCTTAGAACATAAGCCCGATGTGTTAAAACAAGACAATGCCAACCAGAAATGTTCTAAGAACATTTCGTGGAAACCACAACAGTTTTTCAGAACATTGATTGGTAGGGCTATAGGCGAGCAGGACCCTTCGCCACTGCTTGAGTGACGTTATCGGGAGCGGCCAAGAGGGGGGTGTCCAAGAGGGGGCGGTGCAAATCATGACCGGCGGCATGTGCGCGGCCCAGCGGGGGGACCAGGGACGTAATGAAATAAGAAGAGGCGCCATGAAACCTGGGGAAATATCATGACCCCCGCCATGATATCCCCCCCCCCCTAGTCATCACCCCCCTCTTTTCCGCCCCCGAGTTAAGCAGCAGACCTCACCTAGCCCGGCACGCAGGATTCCGACATCGGGCGGTCGACCTGACGGCGCCTTAGGCGACCGGATGCCCTGGCACCCCGCGACGGAGCGCATGCCGCGCCCGTGACTCCGCCAGGGACTCTAGCGCGTGAGGGTTAGGTCGGGCACGTCCTCCTGCAGGCCGATTTTGGACGAGAAACAATTGGCGGCGAGCGAGGGGGGGGGAAGTGAGAAGGAGAAGGCCTTCTCAGAAGGCGGCGGGACTTCTCAGAAGCCCTCGCGCCTTCTGAGAAGCTGTTGTCTGTCTTCGGGGAAGGCTTAGAAAACTTATCAGCAGGCCGGGGGACTTCCGAGCCTTCTGAAAAGGCCCGCCCCTTCTCACTTCCCCCCCTCGCTCGCCGCCGAAGTGAAAAATAGTCAAAACATCTTCCCGTCCGTCCTGGATGTCGCGTTCAGCTTGGCAGCTGCTCTCATCAGCGCCATGTCGCGGGACGCCCGCTTGCCGTTACTCTGCAAACCCCTCGGAGGACGTCCAGGAAGCTTTCCGACGCAGCCCGAAGTCGATGCGTGGTGTGAACTAGAAGGAGGAGAAGGAGGAGGAGAAGGAGGAGGAGGAGGGGGAGGAGGAGGAGGAGGAGGAGGAGGAATAGGAGGAGGAATAGGAGGAGGAGGAAGAGGAGGAGGATGAGGAGGAGGAGGATGGGGGAGGAGGAGGGGGAGGGGCGAGTTTGGCGGGCCCCCTTCAGGCAGGGAGGACGGCCCGTGACCCGCCGGCGTGGCACGCGGGGCGCACGCTGGCCTACCGAAGCCGTCGGCACTGCGCCAGGCCAGCCCCTGCCCTCCTCACATGAAGGGGCGACGAGCCCAGGGGGGAAATGAGAAGGAGAAGGCCTTCTCAGAAGGCCGCGGGACTTCTTAGAAGTCCGGGGGGCTTCTGAGACGTTTCCTTGGCCTATTTCGAATACAGACAAAACTTCTCAGAAGCCCTCTCAGAAGTCCAGAAACTTCTCAGAAGCCTCGGAAGTCCCGCCCCTTCTCATTTCCCCCCCGCGCCCTCCTCACATGAAAGGGGCCCTGGGACACACAAATAAACACACACGTTTTGGTCTGCGGGGCGAGAGCGAACTTCTTCCGCTAAAAGCTAAGACAAATAAACACACACACACAAATAACAAGATTCCCCCCATAATCGACGATTCGTGTCTGTGTGCTTTTTCTCTCCTGATCACAGGCCAACCAAGGGCAGCTACAGTCGGGGCGCTGACCTGAGGAACCCTGAATAAGGAGCGAGGCCCCTTGTCTCCAGAAATTCAACTTCGACTTCCCATCGAAGACCTAGGGAACACCCGAGGCACACTGCGAAACAATTCGGAACACGGAGCCCCTCCCAAACGAAAAGGGTTCCTTCTTCAGCGCCCCGACTGTACCGTGTGGGCATTTTGGCGACACAGGCGTAAAGCAACTGCAATTCAGACAAGAGAGAGAGAGAGAGAAAAAAAAAAAAAAAAAAAAAAAAAAAACGAGAGAGAGAGAGAGAGACAACGACGAAGAGGACATGCAGGAAGGAGCCCCGAGAGCGCAGCGAAACTGCGCAGGGCCCCCTGAAAGCCAGTGCCACTCGCATGCTGCAGCGCTGCGGCCGCAGCTCACCAAGAGGGATAGTTCACCGTACCGCGGCCACGCTGCACACGAGGAAGCCTTGGATATGGAATCCAGGGTCTGAGAAGCCAGTGGAGCACCGATTGAGGCTTGGCCATATGTACCACCGCCACCCTCATCAAATACCCCCCCCCTCAGGGTCTGAAACCTCCTGGGCAGATTCCGTAACCAGCGCCCCCACAGTACCCGCCCATCAGGTCAACCAGGGGCAGCTAACCAGACGCGCTCTGCGCCGCGCGAAACGCGAAGCGCGAAGAGCTTCGCGATCTTGCGCCGCCCCCCCCCCGCCCCGAGGCAAGGAGACGAGAATCGTGAGCCGCGAGTCACTTCGCGCCCTCGTGGCGGCCCGTGTAAACTTCTCTCCCCCATCCCTCCTCGCTGGTCTATGCTGCTCCTCAATTCCCCCTGCAGCGGGACCATTCCTGGGCAGCGTTACTTCCCCATCGGTCATCCCTCTCCCTGCTCTCCACTCTCACCCGTCCCTTCTCATTTTCTCTCTCTCTCTCTCTCTCTCTCTCTCCCCCCTCTACCTCCCTCTTCCTCTCCTTCTCTCTCTCTCTCTCTCTTTCCCTCTCTCTCTCTCTCTCTATATACGTGTGACACACATATAACAGTGTGTGTGTGTATGTGTGTGTGCGTGAGCGTGTGCGTGTGTGCTTATGTGTGTGCGTGTGTGTTCGCATATCCCCTCGTCCAAGCACGCTCCCGGGCCTTCATACCCCCCTCGTCGGACGCCCTCAAGAGATCCTCCACGTCCTCCTGCACCTTGTCCTTCGGAGCGGTAGAGCAAAGGAGGCCGCCAAGAACGAGGCACGACGATGATCGTTCGATGCTGCACCGTAGGACTTTGTAGCCGAAGAACCCTTAGGGGCGAAACGCGTAGCTCCTTTGTCTTTTCGCTTGAGACTCGATCCAGACCAAGGGTAAGAAGGTGGAGAGCGGAAGGGGCAGCGGAGAGGAGAAGGGGGGGTATGACAGGGAAGGGGATGGGGCTGGAAGCGGGGGGTCCGCTCCCTCCCCATCAACCCATCGTGGGCCCCCTCCCGACCCTGCTGCGCTCCTTCGCAATGCTCAAATAGTGGATGTCTGCCGACGCGGGCCCCGAACAGTGGCCTAGTGCGCAATATGTGTGGTGCGAGGTGCTTGATGCTACACGTGATTACGATTAAAAAAAAAAATGGCCCCCCCTCCCCCCCCCGTGATCATACATCTCTCTGCTTTTCTGTTTCTTCCTCGTTTTCCTATCTATTTTGTTATCATCCCCCTCCCCTGCTCCTTCTCCTCCGTCCTGCTCCTGCTCCTGCTCCTGCTCCTCCACCTCCACCTCCACCTCCACCTCCTCCTCCTCCTCATCCTTCTCCTCCTCCTCCTCCTCCTCCTCCTCCTCCTCCTCCTCCTCCTCCTCCTCCTCCTCCTCCTCCTCTTTGTGCCAACACCGAACCAATACCAAACAGCGCTTGGCACCTTTTTGGGTTTTGTTTTTTGGTCTGGGATGCAATGAAACATTGCTTTTTTTGTTTGGGGGGGTTCTGCAGGCCGCAATGCTCGCCACGGCCCCCATCCCAACAGTCTTCTCCGCGCCTCCCAGATCCACCAAAACTAAAATATGCAGTGCTTGGCGCCGTTGGCGCAAGGACACGCAATGTATGGTTGTTGTTGTTTTGGGGGTGGAGCCGCGAAACACTTTTGTTTGGGGGGGGGGGTGCAGGCCCCAGTGCTCGCCGCGGCCTCCCTCGTAGCACTTCTCTCTGAGGCTGCGAAGCTAAACACAAGCACACATACGCAATGATTGGCGCCCTTGGTGCAAGAAAGCGCTGCGTATTGCTGATGATTTTTGTTTGGGGGGGCTTGTGAAGCCACGAAGCACTGTGCAGTTGTTTGTTGCTTGTTCTTTGCAGGACCCAGTGCTCGCCGCGGCCTCCCTCGCAGCAGTGCTCTCTGAGCCTGGAAAGCCACAAACAAACAAACAAACAAAAAACAATGTCCCCTTGCATCCCAAACCAAACAACAAAGCAACCAACAGTGTACAGCGTTTCCTTGAACCGAAGGTGAGGACGCCCACTCTCCTTCTCTCTCTCCCGCTCGCCCCCCCCCCCCTCTCTCTCACGCAGTCGGAACCCTGTGGGAAAACATCACGAAAGGATCCATTGGAAAGCCTCACAGCAATAATCCGTGGGAAGACACAACAACGGGACTCTATTGGGAAGCCTCACAACAGGAGTTTTTTGGAAAGCACCACAACACAGATTGTTAGGGGAATCCTCGCAATCGGAATCCTGTGGCAAGCGCCACACAAAGATTTCATTGGAAAGCGTCACGAGCGGATGACCGTTGTGAGGCTTTCCGATAGAATCACTCCATGATGCTTCCCCAAAGGATTCCTGATGTTAGGCTTTCCAATGTAATCCCTCTGGCGTGCTTTCCAAAGGATTCCTGTTCTGAGGCGTTCCAATGGAATTCATGGGTGGAGCTTTCCAAACTATTCCGATTGTGTGGAATAGACAGAGAGAGAGGGAGCTGGAGCAAGAGAGAAGGAGGTTAAACGAGAATCGGAGGGAACGGAAGTGCAAAGGAATTGGACTGAATGTTTCGCAAAGTTTCACAGCAGGAACCCGTTGGAAAGCACCACGACGGATTTCTATTGGAAAGCCCCACATCAGGAACCATTTGAAAAGCACCAGAAAAAAAGAGTTCCATTGGATAGCCACACACCAGGAATACTTTGGAACACACAACAAATGGATCCTAGTGGGAATCGTCAGAATCAGAATCCGTTGGAAAGCAACACAGAGGGATTCGATGGGAAACTCTCACCGTCGGAATCCCTTGGAAGGCACCATAAAGGGATTCGATTGGAAAGCCTCGCAACAGAAATCCTTTGGAAAGCTCCACAAAAGGAGTCGATGTAAAATCCTTACAATCGGAATGCTTGGGCAAGCACCACAAACTGCTGAATAATAACTAGAAGGAGAACGAGGATAATGATAATGAGGAGAATGCGGAGGGAGATGAGGAGGAGACTGAGAAGGAGAAAGCGAGCATGAGGAAGAGGATAAGAGAGGAGGCGACATGTATGATCACAGGGGGGGCCAGCAAATATTTGTATGCACACGTGTGCATGCATATACACATGTGTATATCAGAGTGAGGGGGTCGGACGATCATTCATTGTCCGTGGGCGCGTGGCTGATGTGGGGGTCCGCGGCGAGGATTGTTGTTGCGTTGTTGCGTTGCTGTTGCGTTGTTGCAATGTTTCGTTGTTGTTGTCGTCCTCGCCCGCGACCCGTCCGCGACCCACCCAACGACCCACCCCACGACCCACCCGCGACCCACCCGCGACCCACCCGAAATCCTCCGACGAAACAATCGGCGCCTGCGGCGACTTCGTTATATAACTCGGCAAAAAATATGGTGCTTGTGGTGGGCTTCTTGAAAGCCTCGCAGACTGTCGATGACCAGGCCGCCGCCTCACTCCTATACGCAACTGCGGGCTGCTACGGTAGACCTCTGCCACGTGTGTAGCGCAATCTACGTGGTGCAAGACATGTGGTGCAACCGACGCCGTGAATATACCGTCGCGCCCCGCAGCTCGGCCTCCTCACTCGGAGGGCTTGCGCTCTAAATGCGGTGCAGCGCAAGGGGCGTGTCCTGGGGCGCCAGCAGGCGCACGAAACGCCTACAGGCCGCCGCCCGCGCCGAGGACCTGGAAAACCCGGCCACCGCACGATGGACCCGCGAGGCGGCCACCGGCAACCACCAGCCGAAAAACCGCAGACAGCCCCCGCCAGCGCACGGGGCGCGCACGAGGCGCCCACGGGCTGGCACCGGACGAGAACCTGGAGCAGCCAGTCATCAACCGAAGTCAGAACCCATAGTGAGCGCTTTCTTATCCGGCGCTTCGGCATCGGGCGGACGGGGGGGGAAAGGGGGGGGGTCCTGGCTCCGGACCTCTGCTGACTGCCACTGTTTGCAGCAGTGCGCCCGATGGGGGAGACTCCACCTGCTCGACGCAGGCGCCAAAAACAGCCCATGGGGGGGCGGAGGGGGGCGGTGCGAGGGCCCGCGCCGATCGGCAAAACAATAGATAAGAAAACGATCACATAGTGCAAGCACTGTTTGGAAGGATCCCTGCAGTACGGATTCATCGTGCACGCTTCCTTTCGCAGCACGGCCCTCCCGGCACGAATGACTTTAGCCAGGAGTCCTTAGCAACAATGCTTTTAGTAAGCCCCCCTTAGTGTGGACTCCGCCTCTCAAGAACGACCCCTGCAACAATGAAGCCTGACCTGCGACTCCCTTCAGAAATGGCTCCTTAAGACAGATGCGGATTCCTGAGTAAGGATACTCCAGATTTCGTAATAAAAGGGAGGGGGTCTCATTTCGGGGGAGGGGTCTCTTCCAGGCCATCTTGGAGGGCCTGGGGGGGTCTGGGGACGATGTTTTGGAGGGTTCTCCCACGGGGGGGGGTCTGAAATGGCTCGTCTGGGAGGGTCCAGACCCCCTCCCTTTTATTACGACATCTGGAGTACCTCTTTTTCAATTGAGGGACCCTTGCAGTTGGGGCTGATCCACAAGAAACCTGTCACGAGAAGCCCAACCCTGAGAGCCAAGGACGTCCATTCATTTTTGGTGCGGGAACGTCACGCTTGCCATCACAAAACGATCGAAACCCAAGAAACCCGGGGCACCCTGGAGGCAAGCAGGGTATTTCTTCGCATGGGCCTCCAGTGTAATACGGATGCTTTGGAGCGGCCTCCTTAGTGGTGACGCCTTTAACGAGGGCCTCCCCAGCAAGGAGCTCCGGCAGCAAGGAGTCAGTGTGTAATGAGTCATCCCCTTCTGATTTCTCACGGTGGGTGCCTTCTGCAAGGGAAGGGGCCCGAGGTAAGGCACGGATGATCTTAGAAAGGATCCCCTCAACTGATGATGCGTGCTCTAATAGGAGCCCTTTGGCAATGATGCCATTAGCCAGGATTCATTTGCAATAGTGGGTTTACTTACTGAAGCCTCCTACTGGGAATTCGTTTAATAGGTGCCACCTTCGGTGAGGGCCCCTGCGATAATGATCCCTCACTACGAGTTCCTGTAGCAATGGCTCCTCAAGAAGGATGCGAGCTCCTGATCAAATCGCTTTGTAACAAGGGGCCCTTGCTAAGGGCGTGTTTTGTCAAATCCTCCCTGCTGGGGATGCTTTTGGTAAGGATCCCCTCCGTAATGACCCTCTGTAGGAAGGACTCCTTTTTTGTAGTGCGTCCTTTAGTGTTGGGTCCTTACTATGGACGCCTCATGTCAAGGGTCATGACGGGGAATATGTTGGTCAGGATTCCTTCGTCGGAATGCGTGGTGTGCGGGGTGGTGGTGGGGCAACATCAGAGACGCAGAAGATTGTCAGCATATATGGCATGCTTGTCTCCTCCCCCACGCCCACACCCAGTGACCACCACCACCACCATTTGACTGGGACTACGGGAGCGGGCGCGGTCTCCGCTGAAGGGCACGGCCCAGGTTGTGGTCTGTGCCCGCAGGAAGGGGCCATTGAGGGGTCATTCGTGCGCAGCCCTTTTCGCGAGAGATTCTCAGCGCAGATCCCTTAGAACTCCGCCCTTCGAAAGGATGCAGTGTACCAGGGCGCCCTTCTTTAAAAGGCATCCCTTTTAGTTTGGGGGTCTGTATGAAGATGTCTGTGGTACGCGTTCGCTGGGAAAGGTGCCTTCACGAAGAGACCCTCAGTAATGATCCCATTCAGTGAGGAGCCCTCTGTGATAATGGCCTTAGTAAGGGTCCCCTCACTAAAGACCCCTGTAGTACGGAGTCATTGTTCGTGCGTCCTGTTGTAGTGGGTCCGCGGTAAGGATGCCATGCGTAAGAGGCTCTAAGAAAGGGTGTCAGAGGCACGGCGTCATTAGTGATGGTGCCTCTTGTACCCCCCCCCCGCGGTAAGGACCCCTGTAATCAGAACTCAAGGGTTCTTTTGGGGGGAGCCTGTGGAAGTGCCTGGCTCTGAATTCAGCTTCCCATTCGCCGCCGCCGTCATAGTCGTCATCGTGGTCGTCCTCGGGGGGGCAGGGGTGCAAAAAATGAGCTTGGCGAAGGACCCAAACGTATGCAGTTGTGGGAACCGTCGTTGTGAGCACCGCAATCGGTGGATCTCCCTATGGGCCCACGAAGCGTGTGAGGGGTGTGCCAAAATGGGTGCGGTGGGCGCCATGCGAACCCTGCCACTAGGGCCTTCGCTGGAGTTCCCTATGGGCTCACGAAGCCTGTAAGGGGTTTGCCGAAATGAGTGCGGTGGGCGCGTGCGGGCGCAGCCACTAGGCCCTTCGGTGGAGCTCCATGTGGAGTCACGAAGTGTATAAGGGGTTACCGTGTTGGGCGCGGTGGGCGCATGCGAGCGCAGCCACTGGGGCCTTCGGTGGGGCCCCGTATGGGGCCACGAAGCGTGTGAGGGGTGTACCAGAATGGGTGCGGTGGCCGCATGCGAGCGCTGGCGTTTGAGCCTTCGGTGGAGCTCCCCATGGGGACACGAAGCGTGTGAGGGGTGTGCGTACATGGGTGCGGTGGCCGCATTCGAACGATGGTAGTTGGGCCTTCGGTGAAGCTCACTGTGGGGCCACGAACCGTGTGAGGGGCGTGCCAGAGGGGGTGCGGTGGCCCCGTGCGAGCGCTGGCATGTGGGCCTTCGGTGGAGCTCCCTATGGGGCCGCGAAGCGTGTGAGAGGTGTGCGTGAAGGAGGAGGGATGGGGGGGAGGATGGGGGGGAGGAGGGGGAGGAGAGAGAGGAGGAGGAGGAGGAGGAGGAGGAGGAGGAGGAGGAGGAGGAGGAGGAGGAGGAGGAGGAGGAGGAGGAGGAGGAGGAGGAGGAGGAGGAGAGGAGGAGGAGAGGAGAGGAGAGGAGAGGAGAGGAGAGGAGAGGAGACACGGGGACCGTCTCTTCAACGCGAGGACCCAACACCACAGGATGGTTGGGAAAACGTGTGTTGTTCTTTGTGTGTGTTGCCCGCCCCCCTCCCCTCCCCGAACCGCCAAGCAGCACTGCACTGGCACTGGGGTCGCGCGGTGGGTCTTCGCCCCAGGAACCGAGAAACCGAGACGACACGGCGAACTCCTGGGGTCGCAGCCTTCACCCAGCCCAAGAGGCAGGGACGGAGGGAGACGGAGAGAGAGAGAGAGCGTAGGGTGAACAAAGAAAGAGAGAGAGAGAGAGAGAGCGCCAGACTGAGAGAAGGGAAGTGTAATACAACTATGGATTTCGCGGGGGGATGTCGACCCCGAAACCGACATGCTGTTCACGCTCAAGCGCCTCGCACATCCCCCGCGAAGCTGGTGCCCCGTCTGGGACATGACACATGCTTTGTTTCGCCGGCACGTCGAAGAATAAGGAGGGTGCACGCTGAAGAGGCAGAGCTGTGCGCGAGCGGGAACAAACGGTAGCGGGACAAACCGGGTGCGCGGTTAACCCCGTGCCCACTTCGCGCGCGGACTCCCGAATCTGAAGATCCAAGGTATTCGCGGTATGATGTAACATCCAGAGCGAATTCCTGTATGCAGTGAGCGCCATGCCGACTCCCACCCTTTCGAACGAGCGCGTCCCACGCAATGCTCGCTTCGGGCGGGGACTGATGCAGAAAGTGATCGTGCACGCTGCAACCCACTAACAGCTGGGTTGAGTCGACATCGGTTCGATGGCAGGGACAGGGGTGCGGGGGTGGGCGGGGGCAGCTGGGTCGCTCGAGCTGCCAACACCGACTCTCACTCACACTCCGTCCGTCCAGGATAGCACGTCTCCTTGTCAGCACGGTAGGGGCCGCGGATGGTCATGTTCCGGGGCTTCCCAGAGGTCCCCAGCGCCATCCCCAGCGTGAAGGTCAGCTCGGCTTGCCACTGCGGGCTCCTCCGCGAACCCATCATCACCATCTCCAGCACCTTTCTCTTCCTATTCCTCCTCCTCCTCCTCCTCCTCCTCCCCCTCCTCCTCGTACCTCCACTGGCGCTTCCTCCTAATTCTACGCTCCCTGCTCCATTTCCTCCCCTCCTGTCTCTCATTATCCTCCTCCTCGCGACAAGCCCCCGCACCCCGGGGGACGCCGCCGAAGTGCGGTTTCCTTCCCCCGGGGGGGTCGCCAGGCCCCGTGGCCTCCCCCAGGGCGGTGCTGGATCCCCCCCAGCTCTCGCCGCCCTGGGGCGGGACTGGCGGCTCGTCTTTGTCGTGTCGTTCGTCCGTGTCGTGTCGTGCGTGTCGTGTCGTGGCGTTTCGTCCCCCGTCGTGTCGTGTCGCGTCGTGCAGCTTTTTTGTCTCGGTCCTGGGGTCCGAAACCTGGGTCCCTCTGGGCGGGAGGCGCGGCGCCGTCTTTTGCTCATAAAAGCGGCGCCGCGCAGCCCGTTCCTTGGGCCCCCCGTCGTTTTTCCCCGTGTCGTGCTGGCCGGGCTCGCCCGCCGGCCAGGCGCCGGGCGCGCGGGGCGCCGCGCCGTGGCGGCGGGCGCGGCGACGCTTCTATGGGCTAAAGTGTGCGCGGCGCAAAAAAAATCCTCCATCCTCTCCCTTCTCCAGCCTACCGCCCACTCCATTCTCCCCCCCGCCCTCCCATTCCAGGTCCTCCAATCCTCCGTGTCCCCCCCTCCCCGCGCACCTTCTCCTCCATTCCCCCTCCGTCGCATACTCCTCCCCTCGTCTCCACCCCTCATTACTTCCCTCCTACGGTCCATCATGGCATGGCAAGAGGTCAGCTCGAGGTGTCGTCGTGGCCGCCTTCAGAGCCATAATCACCGCCATCACCACCGCCACCAGCATCCTCTTCGTCGCTACCACATCATCACCACCAATAGCATAATCGTCGCCGACGTCGCCATCATCGACACCACCATAGCCATTGCCACTGTGCCTCGAGCCGAAGTGGGGGCCCCCCAATTGGTGGGCCAGGCGGTGAGGAGACGACCATGGCACGCCATGGCTAGGCTTGCTGCGGCAGCTCTTTGGCTGTTGTGCGGGAAGATAGCGGAGCGCTCCAGGGGCAGCGCCAGAGGCGTCGCCAGGTGGGCCCAGCACCGACCCACGAAATCCGCACGGAGTTCCGAAAAATCCCACCAGCCCTCCGGGCGTGAGTGGTTTAAATGGAAGCCTCCTAGATGAGGTCGGAGTAGATGGGGTCGGGGGATCGCGCCGCATCGCGCATGCATCGGCGATGCATCGGCGATGCATCCGCGATGCATCGGCGATACACCAGCGATGCATCGTCGACGTCGGCGATGCATCGCCGACGTCGACGTGAAGCGAATCGGGCTCCGCATCGAGCCGCATCGGCGATGCATCGGCGATGCGGCGCGATCCTCCGAACCCATCTACTCCGACCCCATTTGGGAGGCCTAGACTAAAGCATTTCGTCTTCCACACCCCCTTCTTCGCCTTCGGGGAGGAATTGGCCCCTCCCCCTGCCGCCTGCCCCTGGACCTGGATGCGGCGCCCGGCGAGGCGTCAGAGCGCCCAAGATGGCCTCGGCGAGGAGGCCACAGTCATTGACCCTACTGAGGTTTGGGGCCAATTTTGGCCTCCTGGGGTGGGGAGCACCAAGTGAGTACCCACTTCGTTGATCGATCACCTCCAAGATGGCCCCAGAGGCTCCCAGGAGTGCCCCAAGAGGGTCCCAAGAGGCCCCCAAGACGCTTCCATCATGCCCCCAAAAGGCTGCCAACAGACCCCCCAAGAGGACCCAAGAGACTCCCACAAGGCACCCAAGACGCTTCTAGAGGCCCCTGGGACCGCCAAGAGACCCTCAAGACGCCCCAACAGGCCTACAAGAAGCTCTCACGAGACATCCGAAGAGACTTCGAGAAGCATCCAAGAAGCCTCTGGCCTGTTCGCCTTCCTCCTCTTCCTCTTCCTCATCCGCCTAGTCCTCCGCCTCCTCCCGTCCCGTCTCCCTCCCCCCTCCCTCCTCCTTCCTCCCCCTCCCCCTCCCCCTCCCCCTCCTCCTCCTCCTCCTCCTCCTCCTCCTCCTCCTCCTCCTCCTCCTCCTCGAGTTCCTCCTCCATCCTCTCCCTCTTGGGGTATGACGGCGTCCCAGCCTTTATTCCACTAAGTGCTCCCCCGCATACCTGATCAGGGCAACTCGCCTGGGCACCGTTGGGCTGGTGGGGTTACGTGAGGCGTCCGGGATCATGTTAATGCATGTTTGTCTTTCGAGAGAAGACTACGACCGTGGTCAACCCGCCGTGCGGCGCATGCGGCGGCGGCACGAAGGCATCGCGCACCTCGAGGTGCTTGCGCGGAAGCCGAGACGCGCCCGGCGGCCGTGACGGCCCCGACGGCGAGGCCCACTCGCGTGTCTGGCAGCTGCGGCTGGAGCCTGCGGTGTCGATGTGACGCTGGCGTCTGGCACCACATTGTGTCTTGGGGGTGGGTCTTCATGGGAGCCTCTGTGGACCTTCGCGGCCGTATTATCACCGTGATCCCAAACGGGTTTCGGATAGGCTTCGACCACTCCTTTTCACCCTTGCGTCAAGATTTCTTGCATATATCATCCTGATGTCGTCCAGATGTCGGCCAAATTCGACGGCATCCGTACGACCCCCCCAAACCGCAATGACATGTTGGACCCTGTGAGGCTCCCATGAAGGATCACACAATGGATCGAAGACAAAACCAAGATAGGGACAGCATCGGGTTCGGAATCCGCCACGGTGACTGCACGGAATGGGCGTGTAAGAATGCTGTTGTGGTCCCTCTGGGAGTGTGTTTTGAATGTTTCTAGGGCCGCCCCCCTCCAGGTTCGCAAGCGCACATGTAGACCGCCCTCCCTGAAATCGCTCCCCGGCGCTCCTTTCGGCCTTCAGACGACCAAGATGGCCTACAAGACGGCCTCCAAGACAGCCAAGATGACGCAAACACGGCTCAAGATGGCCCAGCACGGCTAAAGAGGCTCACAAGACGGCCTCAAGACAGCCCAGGAGGCTCTCGAGACGGCCCAAGAGGGCTGCAAGAGGCTCTCCAGGAGGGCCCGAGGAGGCAAAAACCATAGATGTTCAAGCGGTGGTTGCAAGATGTTGAGACTCTCGCCAGTTTGGGTCTCCGATCGCCCAAGACGGCCCAACATGGGTTCAAGATAGCTGCAAGACGGCCCGCGAGGCTCCCAAGAGGGCCCCAAATCGGCCCAGGTGGACCCCAACATCGCTCAACAGGCTCCGAAGTGGGCCCCAAGGCGGCCCCAAGGCGATCCAAGGGTGTGAACGAAGACGGCCCAGCGAGGCCCTCAAGACGGCTGCCGCAGGCGCCAGACGGGCCCAGGGCCAATAAAGATGGCCCAAGAAGCCCCCAAGAGGCCCCAGGAGGCATCCAGGAGTGCGTTAAGAGGCCCTCCAGGAGAGCCTGCTGAGGCAAACCTCAACGAATGTCACTGGGCCTTCGAGGGGGGTTGCAATTCTAGCCTTTTTTGGGGGCACCCGATCGCCCAAGACAGCAAACCAGACCTCCACGATAGCCGCAAGACGGCCCGCGAGGCTCCCAAGAGGGCCCCACATCGGCCCAAGGACCCCGAGATCGCCCAAGAGGCTCCCCAGAGGGCTCCACAGCAGCCCCGAAGCGCTCCGAGAGCGCACGGAGACGACTCCGAGAGAGGCCCTCAAGACTGCCTCCGAAGACGGCAGACCGGCAAAGAGCAGCTACAGATGGCCCAAGAAGCCCCGAGAGGCCCCAAGAGGAATCCGAGAGTGCTTCAAGAGGCCCTCCAGGAGAGCCCGCTGAGGCAAACGCCATTGATTTCTATGCGACGTTTGCATGGTTGTGAGGTTCTCGTCTGGCTGGGTCCCCGACCGCCCAGGACGGGCAACAGGACCTTCAAGAAAGTTCCAAGACGGCCCGCGAGGCTCCCAAGAGGGCCCCAAATCGGCCCATGTGGACCCAAACATCGCTCAACGGGCTCCGAAGTGGGCCCCAAGGCGGCCCCAAGCCCCCCAAGAAGGCACCAAGACGGTCCAAGCAGGCCCCCAAGACGGCCTCCGAAAGCGCCAGGCGAGCCAAGAGCTTTCTAAGACGATTCAGGAGGCCCCAAGAGGCCTCCGAGAGGCCACAGGAGGCTCCCAGGAAGCATCCAGGAGGCCCCCCGAAAGGAGGCCATGAGTCCTCCTCGTCGTTATATCAGATGCTCCATCTCCTTCTCCTCCACGAGGTCGAGGTCACGCCTCTCCCAATTCAGACCAGTCGTTGGCGTTGCGCTGTTCTTGCGCTCAATCTCTTTCATTCCTTCCTGCTGCGCTGTTGCACAGGCACGGTGGCGGGGTTTGCGCAGGCAGTCGGGCAAATCGGCGATCTCCGAGACCTAGCGGTTCTACAAGACGTATCGGGAGCCACGGTAATTCCAGATCGCTCTGAAGCGCTCTGCAACGAATTGTTCCTATCCCAGCCCCGCCCGACATCCGCTTCCCGATAGCGGAGATCGTTCAATATTGGCCTGGTTCAGACCGCCGATGGCCTGAACCCCTGAGCGCCCGCGCGGGCGTCGCCGCCGCGTCGACGCGGCGCGCACCTGGTCTCGTGGGTTTGCTGCCTGTGCGGACGGTCAAAGCCGCCAGCCCGAAGGCACACCAACACGCTTCGAAGTCGGCTCCGCCAGCACTGTCACCTCCACGGCCCAGGTCTTGCGTGCGTCGAAGCCACATAGGTTAGACGAGCCGCGGATCCACAATCACACAGGACAAGGCTCAACGAAAAGAGCCACGTGATTCTCCACCCCTGTCCCTTCATCGCTGTCCACATCCCCCTTCCAATCCACCTCCTCATCCCCATTCCCTTCCTTGTCCTCCTCCTCCTCCTCCTCCTCTTCCTCCTCCTCCTCATCCATCGCATTCCTCACAAACTACTGTCATAATGCCTATACGTCGCTCAGAATGCTACTAATTAGCCCGACACTGAAATCCATAACTGTACATACATGGATCGTAATTACGGTGGCTAGCTTCTTGAAAGAAGGGAGGGGAGGGATCAGCATGAGGGGAGATGGAGGGGGAGGAGGGAGGTGCGAGAGAGGGAGGGAGAACAGGTGGAGGGATGGGGGAGGGGAGGGAGGACGGACGAGGGAGGACGGGAGGAGGGAGGAGCAGGAATGAGAGGGGGAGGAGGACAAGTTAGGCACGCTCGAGCCATATCTGACATCCTACGTATCCTCCCAACCCATCCAGGAAGAGGGGAATGGGGGAAAGATGTGAGATATTGAAGGGGGGGGTCGAACGCGGAGTCGGATGCGGTGGCAGCCGTCGCTCGAGGCCGTGAGACCCTGCCCTCCAGTTAGATTGGGGAGCTAGATGCCGCGCGCAGCGGTAGCAACCAGGACGGACGGAGAGCGACAGTGACGGAAGAGATGATGAGGAGAGGCCAGAGGTGGAGAGGGGCCAGAGGAGGAGCAGGAGGAGGAGGAGGAGGAGGAAAAGAAGGAGGAGGAGGAGGAGGAGGAGCAGGAGGAGCAGGAGGAGCAGGAGGAGGAGGGGCCAGAGGAGGAGCAGGAGGAGGAGGAGGAGGAGGAGAAGGAGGAGGAGGAGGAGGAGGAGAAGGAGGAGAAGGAGGAGGAGGAGGAGGAGGACGAAAAGGAGGAGGATGGCCCCACGGCTCCCGTCGTTGCGATCGGCGGCGGGGACCACGTCCCCCTGCACGGTCTCGAAGCCTGAGCTGCCGGGGGCCGGGCGCGGAGGGCGGTGCCGACGGCTGGCCTGCTGAGCACACGCGGGCCAGAGCTGACGGCGCGCAGAGAGGGGTCGGGGGAGGGGGGAAGGCTTCTCGGAAGGAGGCTGATTTTTTGACTGGCCATCGTTCGGGCGTCCATTTCCTGTGCTTTTTTCCGATTTCGTGCGTGGCTCTTTCGCGAAGTGATCAAGGATGCTCCTCGATGGTCCTCGCCGAAAGAAAAATGCACACGTCCGAGCGATGCCGAGTTGAAGGCGCCGGCCCCACATCTATAGAGAAGGCCCGCGCCTTCTAAGAAGCAGGGCTGCTTCTGAAGAGCCTTCCCCTCGCCCCACCTGCCCCCCTCTGCGCGTGGCCGACAGAGTCTGAGCGCTTCGCCTACAGCGGAGGCCAGTCCACAAGAAACCTTCCGCAAGACACCCAAACCCTGAGACCCTAGAACGTGCATCGATCTATGACCTCAGGACGTGCATCGATCTATGGTACGGGAGCGTCACACTTCCCATGGCAAAACCACTGACATCCAAGAAACCCAAGGCACCCTGGAGGCGAGCAGGGTGTTTCCTGGCCCCCCCGCTTCCCATATTTTCCTATATTTTCCTGGAGGTCGACGATGAATTGTGTCTGTGTGTTCTCCCCCCCTGAGTGAGGGAACGGGCTTCTCGTCGCAGCCGAGCGCGCTCGCTCGCGCGAGCCGCGCGCCCCACCGAAGTGCCGAGGTGCCCGAAGCGCAGCTGCCACGGCTTCCGGCAGGAGCCCCGCCGCGCCAGCAGCGGGAAGGAGGGTTGGGAGGGAAGGGGGGGGGGGTCGGCAAGATGCCGGACCGTGGGTGCGGAGCCCCCCGAGGACCCAGTGGTTGTGTCCAGTGGCAACTCATGGGAACCTCCGATGCCAGCTTGTCGGTTCTTGCGAATCGACACTGATCGACGCTAAATCGATGCAACATCGACGCTCATCGACGCTCGCCGACGCCAAATTGGCGCTGCCTCATCAAATCCAGACGCTAATCTACGCTAGTCGACGCCAAAGACGGAACAGCGAGGGTACACGAGGCCCCCATGACTTGCCACCGAAGTTGTGGGCCGCTGCCCAGGGAGGTCCGGGAGTGGCATGGGTGCCATGTGATGATGGGGAGGGTGAGGAACGCCGTGTATCCAGAAGGCACGTGAGCAATACTAGAAATCAGCCGCAACGACGCATCAGCGGGACTGGCTGTAGTTCCGCGCTGCTCGCCGCCACGCGTTCGCTGGATAGGCGGCGATATCTGGCCAGTCCCTAAGCCACTATGCACACATGCGCGAAGAGCGTGCCTCTGTAACTCTCGGGCCCACGCGGCGCGAGGCCGGCCTCGACCGCGACGCGCCGGCGGGTCGTAAAGCTCAACAGTCGAGGGCTTGAACACAATGTTCCGCACGGGATGGCCGTCGCTCATCCGCGCAATGCTCTCGAAAATAACTAACTGACGTTCTAATAACACACTGTTCAGCTTTCTTTGCCGCGCTCGGCTGAGGGCAGTCTGGTTGGCAACTCGGCTTATGTACGAACGCGAAATGTGCAATATCTTCCTCAGACAATGTGCTTGGAGCCTTGGACAAAGCGCCTGCCAGGTGAGCCGCCAACCTCCAACGGCTACAGTGGAGGCCCAACCACAAGAAACCTTCCACAAGAAACCCAACCCTGGAACCCCAGGATGTCCGTGGATTTTTTTGGTGTGGGAACCGCCGTATTTCGGCGGCCGCAGTGCTGAACCACATCGACAAAGTGGCCTGGATCGCCGCCGGCACAGAGAACCCAGCAGTGCAGGCCGAGAAGCACGGCATCGCCTACGAGCACTCGGTGAGGAGCACGGCGCGGGCCGCTGCTCAGCGGAATACCAACAAGGAAGCCAAACACAGTCCACTGTTGCTTCCGCCACCTCTGCCTCTGCCCAGACATGCGGGTCCCCCGGAAGTCCCGACCCTTTCCCCGGGACCGGCTTTTCCTTTTGACGGTCCCGGGGCCCTGCGAGGGCCCCCAGGGGCTGGAGACGGCCACAAACCTCCCGTCCCGATTTCTTCGCGACGCCACCATACGGCGGATTCAGGAAACCCTGAACCCCCTAAACGTTTTCATCTCTTGGTTGCGCATCTTTTACTTCCGCCGCCTTCCGCCGAGCTTCCGCTGGCTTCCGCCGGCGGAGGCGGCCTCGTTTCACTTCCGCCGATCTTCCGCCGCCCTTCGCCGCGGACGAGATGGCAGCTCCTTCTATGCTCGAAGGCAAGACCCGTTTTGGAACGCCATCATCTGCCTGGGCACGGGACGTGCGACCTGGCGGAGAAGTCGCGCACTGCCGCGCATCGTCACGGGCGCCCCCTCAGCAGCAGGACGGCCGAGGGCTGCCTGGACCACCACCAGCCAGCAGCTCGGCGTGGCGGCGCTCCGGGTCAGGGAGAGGAAAAGGGGGCAGAGAATCCACCGCAGTACTGAGCGCCCCGGCAGGCGAAGCCGCTTCGTAGACGCACCCAGGGAAGGAGTCGAACAGGGCAGGGCTGTGTCGTACACCCTGCGGAATGCCTAAGAAATCATGGGTTGAGAAATTCATAGTCTCAGAACTTGAATAAAAACCCAACATTTCTATTAACATCTGAAGGTTTACATTGACACGTTAAGAATAATCGAGACTCTGGCCGAAAACTTGGGTTTTCTTAAGCATCGCCTGGAGTGTAGACGCCGGAGGCCGCTTAGCAAACGCCGATTGCCAGGGTCTGGGTGGCCTTCCCTCCCTTGACGGAGGGCGCTCGGAGGCAAGGCGACAAGGGGAAGCGGCAGGAGGGCTGGGCGGCTCAGGCGGCCGAGAGAGACTGGGGAGGAGCGAGGCAGGGGACCAGCCCTGCCAGCCCATCATCCTACTCCAGATTTCGTAATAAAAGGGAGGGGGTCTGGACCCTCCAAGACAAGCCATTTCAGACCTCCCCCGTGGGAGAACCCTCCAAAACAACGTCCCCAGACCCCCCAGGCCCTCCAAGATAGCCTGGAAGATACCCCCCCCGAAATGAGACCCCCCTCCCTTTATTACGAAATCTGGAGTACCCGTCCGAGATCCTGGTGACTCAATTTTTTCGAGCTGGGCGTTTTCGCTCAATTCCGGGCCCCGGGACCCGCACAGATCGATCCGGCTCGGAAAAGGACGCAGAAAGATGGGGTCCGGGGCTCCCGTCGTGAATTTGTCCGATGTTGCAATTTCCTCAATGATTAGGCTTGGTCAAGGGGTTCTTACTTGGTTAAGGGTTGGTGACTCGGATTCTTACGTTGCCCGTTGCTCGGAGGTTCCCCGGGCTCCTCGGGTTTATCGGGTTCCTCGACCCTGGTGCCTCCGATTTTTACGTTGCCCGTTCCTCGGAGGTTTCCCCGGGTTCCTCGGGTCCCCCGCCCCCGGTTGCCCCAAGCAATGCCAACCTATGCCAACCTATGCCAAGCAATGCCAACACACGCCAAGCAATGCCAAGCAATGCCAAGCAATGCCAACCCATGCCAAGCAATGCTCACCCATGCCAAGCAACGCCAAGCAATGCCAAGCAATACCAACCTATGGCGAGCAGTGGCAAGTAATGGCAAGCAATGGTAAGCAATGGCAAACAAGGGCAAGAAATACCAAGCAGTATCAAGCAATACCAAGCAAACCCAAGCAATGCCAAGCGATGCCAAGCAACACCAAACGATGTGCCCTGTGGAATAGGTGTTCCCCTTATTGGGGTCGCACCAGGCCCACTTCTTGCAACGTCGGATCTCGGGGATCCCATCATCCTACCCATCCCTCTGCATCCCCTGCCCGCCCTCCCCGTTCCCCGCCCACTCGTCCACACCCCTCCCTGGGCCACGCGCAGAAGGGGGCAGGGGGAGGGGAGAAGGCTTCTTGGAAGGAGGCTGCCTCTCAGAAGGCGCGGGCCTTGTTTGAATGTAAGGCCCGCGCCTTCTCAGCAGCAGACTCCTTCTAAGGAGCCTTCCCCCCTCCCCCCACCCCCTCTTGCGCGCAACCAAGGAAGACTTCGCTGGCTCACGGATACGTTCTCGCCTCGGGATCCTCTCCAGCAGTTGCGCCTCGCCGAGAGCGTCCTGGGGTTCCACGATCGTCCCGAACGGACGCCGGAGACCCGAATTGTGACCCGAAAACCACTGTCGTCGTCGTCGTCGCAGCCGTCGCCGTCGCCGTCGCCGTCGCCGTCGCCGTCGTCGTCGTCGTCGTCGTCGTCGTCGTCGTCGTCGTCGTCGTCGTCGTCATCGTCGTCGTCGTCGTCGTCGTCGTCGTCGTCGTCCGTCGTCGCCCTTACCCCCCCTCTGCGCATCGCCAGCGCACCCCCTCCGTCGTGCTCCCTCTCCCTCCCCATCTGCAGCCCCCTCTCCACCCATTTCCCGCCCTCCGCGCCTCTCCCACAACGAGGCTTACGCCTCCACCTGAGGCCCAGTAGACGACGACGACGACGACGACGACGACGACGACGACGACGACGACGACGACGACGACGACGACGACGACCACGATCGACGAAAGACGACCACGACGACGATCACGACCATCACGACCATCACGACGACGACGGACGACGGACGACGAAAGACGACGGCGCGGCGACCACGACGCCGACGAGCGCCCGCCCGTGAGCCTTGGTTAGTGCCGCCGCCCATGGCCGCCGCGGTCTTCGGGCGGTCGAGCGTCAGCGGCGACCGTGTGGGGAAGGAGCGAGGGGGGGAGAACGAGGGGCCCGAGGAGGTCGAGGAGGAGAGGAACGGGGATGAGGATGCGGATCATCAGGAGGAGAGGCCGAGGAGGAGAGGAATGGGGGGGGGGGAGGAAGAGGGGCCCGAGGAGGTCGAGGAGGAGAGGAATGTGGGCGGCGCGCCCAGGGGGGAAGTGAGAAGGGGCGGGCCATTCTCGGAAGGCTCGGAAGTCCCGAAGTCCCCCGGCCTTCTTCCCTGAAGACACAGAAAACCTATCAGAAGGCGCGAGGGTTTCTGAGAATTCCCGCCGCCTTCTGAGAAGGTCTTCTCTTTCTCATGTCCCCTCCTCGCTCGCCCCCGAGAATAGGGATCAGGATGAGGATCATCAGGAGGATGATAATGAGGAGGAGGAGGATGAGGAGGAGAAGCTCACGAGCTGACCAACCCAGACGTAGCCCGCAGCTCTGGCTCAAAGCACTGATCGCCCACAATGTGGAAGATCCCCCGAGTGAGGGGGCGCTTGAAACTCGCTGGATTTCGTGCAGACCAGCTGCAAGATTAGATCCTCCAACGACTGTCCAGGAACGTCAAGATTGGCTGGCAGTCAAGTTCTGTCGTCGATTGGCCCATTCCCTGCCCTCCGTCCACCCTCGAGGAGGCCAAGTCCGCCACCGCACTTTGCCACGGCTGGCTTGCGTCGGCCCCTTGACGTTCCCAAACAGCGCATGGACTCAGGGGGGTGGCTCTGGCAAGAGCCGAGCCACCTCAGGACACGCCAAAAAACCCACGAGGACGACCGCCGACGGCCCTGGCTCGGCCACGGCACTTGGCCTGCCGCCCAGCGGATGACGGCCTGCCCCTCCTGTTGCCACGGCGCTGCTCCCTCTTCTCGGGCCGGGCGAAAGGGGGGGATAGCAAAAGGGGGGGGGGGAGAATCAGCTCACGTAGCTGATTTTCCTGGCGCCTCCCGGCGCCGGAGGCGGCTATGTATCGAGGAATGGGCCCCTCGGCGGGGCCGAAGCCGGCTGCATGCAGCAGACTTCGTAACCCCCCCTGTCCCGATCCCCACCTTTCGTCCGGCCCGATCTTCGCCAACCTGGACCGACCGCACCCCCTCTGGCAACCGGACCCCCGTGCCAGAGGCCGCCCGCGCCCTCCTCACAGCAGGGGATCCTCAACGACCGAGGCCTCCTCCCACGTTCCTCCTCCGCGGCCGCCCTCTACAGTCGAGGTTGACTGGAGAGGACACGCGAGAGGACACAGGACCCTTCCGATGGCCACGTCACCATGGGAATGTAAGGAGGCATGGGTCGCGAAGCTCAGGACACAAGGGTACCCTCGATTTGGCAGGGTCGACCTACTGATCGGGCTCGACTGTGCTTACCCCTGCCGTCTGTGTGGGCCCGTCGCCGCGGCGCGTCCCGCTGGACGCTGTGCGCTTGTCCTCGCCGCTGGCCTGCAAAAGTGTACTGGGGGGAGCTCCGTGGACTCCAGAGAGGTAACCTCGTGGGCCAAGGCTCCCAGTCCTCCTCCTCTGTCCCTCCCCCACTTCCTCCTCATGGTCATTGTCATGCTCCTGCTCATCTCCTTCTCTTCCTCCCCCTTTCCTCCTCATCCTCCCCCTTTTTCCCTTCGCCCACACCCGGCGCGACCTCCTTCGGGCGGGCAGGAACGACTTTTAAACTGTGGCTCTCGTCTTGGCGCCGAGCACATTCGTGCCAAAATCTTGCAACGGCTACACGTGTGGAAAACGGTTTCTTCTCAAGGTTGGGCTTCACCTCGGTGCACACTGGCGCCTCTGGGCGCCGGGAGGCGCCAGGGAAACCAGGTACGGGAGCTGATTCGCCAACCCCTTTTTCCTGGCCCCTCCCCCTTTCCTGCCCCCCGCCCTTCCGGCCGAAATCAGGCCCGCACCTTCTGAGAAGCAGGGGTGCTTCAGAGAAGCTCTCCCCCCTCCCCCCCACTCCCCTCTGCGCGTGGCCGAATCTGCTCGGGCCCCAGCTGAGAGGCCTCGACCCAGACTCCCGACGTCATCGTTTCTTCATATCGTCGATTCCCAAAGGTCTCGACCCATTCCCGGGGACTGGCTTCTCATCCTGAGTCGTTTTTTGACGCCCCCCAGGGCCCGGCGAGGGCCCCCAACGGCCGAAAACATAATCAAAGAAAATCCTCCCGTCCTGATTCGTTCACGAATCCAACATTTTGGTTGACCCCAAAGGAGGTCCAGCTGAAAGGGGGTGGTGCAATACATGTGGGGCAGTTGTGTTGCAAACGTATTGCGACAGAGCATTGGGCTCCATTACATCGCAGCTAAAATACATTGCACGCGAAGATCCAGCAATACACTTGCGCACCAGAAGATATTGCACGTACCAAATCTATCGCAACCCCACACAGCTATTGCACCAAATCTATTGCACCATCCCCTTTCAGCTGGACCCCCTTTGTCGGGGGCGCGCAAACATGGATTAGCGATCCATGGATTTGGCGCGCGGTCGCCAAATCCATGGATCGGGGGAGGTGCCCTTCCCAAAATGTGGCTGGAGCCGCCTCGCTCGGCGGCGGAAATCCGCGATGTCCCATGGAAACAGGACCCGTCGCTAATCCAAGCTCCCTGGATCCGTTTGCGATCGCCTGACTTTTGGGCCAACCAAAAACATGCCTAATCTGGGAGGGGCAGACTTAGCTCGGGCAGGTTCTCCTGCAGGCGGACTTTGAAAGAAAAACGAATCATGGACAAAACAACACTCAAAACTTATGACCAATAGTCGCAACTCCTCCCCAGACTGCTTCTGCTCTGTTTTTTTTTTTTTTTTGCATACTCCTCCTGCAGAAGGACATGCCCGACTGAAACGTAGACTCCCGGAGACTCCCCTCGGCGATCTTCTGACCCTGGTCAATCCAGACCCGGGTCAGCAGGATACCAAAAACTGCAATGCAAGAAACAAAAACTGCAACGCAGGTTTTCGCAAACCCGGGTCAGCCAATAGGCGCGGCCGCCTCGCGGCCACGAGCGGCTCGCTAACCCGGGTCAGCCAGAGGGGGTCTTCGCAGGATCCTGCAGGATCTGGTGCCGTGGCTGACCCCCGTTTGCACTGACTCCCGTCTCAAGGGCCCCCCCACGGCCGCGCCGCGCCGGCCCGCCCAGCCCGCGCGACCCCGACAGCGAGCGGCCACGCGCCGGCGGGGGCGCGCCCCGGCCGCCGCGGCCGGAGCGGGAGCGCCCCCGCGGCGGCTCGGGGGGCGCCTCCTCGGGGGGTCGCCGCCGTGGGCGCTCCTCCTCCTCCTCATCATCCTCCTCCTCCTCCTCCTGAGAACTGAAAGCAGCAGGGTGCCTTTGCCCTAAGCTGCTGTTTAAAACAGCGCGCAGCGCTGTTCAAACCTTGGGAAGCCCCTGGGCCGCAGTAGACCCGGGCGCGAAGCGGGAAAAGGGCCGGTGGACCACAGGACTGAAACGGACCTAATTAGGACGGCTGTCAGCACCCGGGGACCACCACCACCAGGAGGGGGAGGGAGGCCGTCAGCGTCGTCGTCGTCCGTCCCGCCGCCCGCCAGGCCGCCGCCCGCCGGAGGGAAGGGGGAGGGAAGGGAGGGGGGGGCCAGGTGGGCCCCGGGCGAAAGACCGCGCCCCCGAAGGCCCACCCGCCGAGACCGGCGAGCGCCTGCATGATGGCGACGCCGAGGCGGCACGCCATCACCTGCAGCTGAGCCCGACGCTGAATTGAGCCCCCGGCAGCCTTGGTGATCCACCCCGTTTTCGCCGTGACGCGGGGCTGGGCCCCCCACCAGGCTGGCGCGACCCGCAGATTCTCCCCGAGTTCGAGCCGACGTCCAGCAAAACGCGGGCACTCGGCCCAGAAGTGCCGAGCCGACGCCTGGGTGTGCCCGCAAACCAACGGGCAAACGCACGCGCTGCCGTGCCTGCGCGTCGGCGTGCACGCGGCCCCGCCCCTCCAAACGGCGAGGAGGTTCGTCTCGTATCGGCCCAGCGATCGCCGGAACTGGGCCCACGGCGGCGCGCTCTGAACAGCCAGATCGATCTCCCCAATCCCCTCCTCGTCGTGCCGCGGCGGGGGCCCAGGCGCCGCCCGGGGGCGAAGGAGCGCCGCCCGGGCGCACTCCCGGAGAACGCGCTAACCGCGATCGGATGAGGCGTCGAAAGCCCTCCGGGGGGGGGCGAGGGGTCCCTGGGTGCCGGGTTCTCGCTTCGCGGCTGTCAGCAGCGGCTGCAGCGGCGACCGCCGCCGCGGCCCAGGGGTCGAGCCCTGGGGCCGGAAGCAGCCAGACGCCTTCGGGGAGCGACCCGGCGGCAACCGGGAGCAGCCCGAACACGCCAGAATGCTCCCAGAGCGCCACCGACAACAACCGCGACGCGGGAACCCCCCGAGCCGCCTTCAGCACAGCGCACGCCGTACCGAAGACAGGGTGCAACGAAACCCGCTCGGCGTACCAGCGCCGAGCGCACCACCAGGTGCAGCGAGTCCGGACAACAGACCGAAAGGTGAGCGCGATCAGATCACATGGCGGGATCGCGCAAAACGGAGCGGACCACCGATGTTTAGGAGCGACGCACATCAGGGCCGCGAGCTCCCTGATCCGCTGCCCGCCGGGCACCGTGCGGAGCCGGCGCACCTGGGAGCGGATCTGGTCCCACCCGTCCCGAGGCTCAGGCAGCTGGGGCCAGGTCGCGGCGTCACCGACAGCGGCCCGCACTCCTAAGTGTTCGGCGCTCTGGGTGCCCGACCAAACCTGCCGCTTCCGAATGTTCTCCGAAAAGCCAAGCCGCCGGTCGATCTCCGCAGTGATCGCTAAGGCACAGTCCCGACCAACCGCCGCGGCGGCCTTAATGGAACGGTCGTCCACGTAGGACCACGCGCGCGTCCTGGGCACCGAACGGACCGCGGCGTGCCAGGGGCAAAGCACCAGACTGAGGATACGGCCCGAAGAAGGGTCGCCGGGCGGCAGGCCCCGGCTCCTCCTCCTCCTCCTCGTCATCCTCCTCCTCCTCCTCCTCTCCGCCGCCTCGAGAGGAGGAGGAGAAAAAGGAGGAAGAGAAGGAGGAAGAGGAGGAGGAGGAGGAGAAGGAGGAGGAGAAGGAGGAGGAGGAGGAGAAGCAGGAGGAGCAGGAGGAGCCTCCGCGGAGACGAAGCGCTAGGACGAAGACAGCAGCGGACGAGGACAAGTTGGACATCTCTGAGACCCGGCGGCTCTCGAGGAGGCCTCGGGCGCCGCGGGAACGCTCTGCGCTCTGAGAGTGTTCTGGCACGCTCGGGAATGGATATATCCTCGTCCCATTGCAGCCCCGTCCGACCACTCCCAGGACCTTTCCTGGTGTGCGTTCTGACCATCATGCCGAGAGGAGAACCCGTCCGTAGTGACGAAGCCCTCCGTGGCGGAGGACCGCCCTCAAGGATTTGCCCGTGATGTTTTGCATACTGTATCTCGCTGGTATGAAATTGTACATGGACGTGATGAAGACGCATTCATCGAGTATTGCATTCACGCCTGAGGACCGCCCCCGCTCTTCTCCTCCCTCCCCCCCTCCCCCTCGGAGGCACCACGTTTGCCCTCCGTTGCGCGCGCGCTTGTTCAGACCACTGCGCTGTAGCCTCGCCCGTTTACGGCCCAACCCTTGTGGTTTACCGGGCCTCTGTCTGTCTGTCTCCGATATCCCCAGCTGGGGAGGCACTGTGGACCTCCACGCTGAAATAGAGGAACATAAACAGAATCACGAACTTCCGGAGCTCCGCGCGGAATCCCACCAGCCCTTTGGGCGTGAGTGGTTTAGAGAGCCCGCTCTGTTCTCAACCCCCCTTCTTCCCCTTCGGGGAGGGGTTTACCCCTCCCCCTACCCCCTTCCCCCTGGGCCTGGAGAGGGCGCCCCGCGGGTCGTTGGAGGGGTCTTTTTCGACTCCTGGGAGTGCTAAAATTCGACGCCCCTCACGAGGATTCTGGCCCCGACGGGGGGAGGCAGAAAAGTGCTCGCCCCATCTGTGATCGATCGCCCGACAGATGGCCCCAAGGCCCCCAAGATGCCCCCAAGAGGCGCCCAAGAGGCCCCAAGAGGCTCCCCCGAGGCACCCAAGACGCTCCTGGAAGCCCCTGGAGCCGCCAAGAGGCCCCCAAGACGCCCCAAACGGCCTCCAAGAGGCTCCCAAGAGGCCCGAAGAGGCTCCCCCAAGGCACCCAAGACGCTCCTAGAAGCCCCTGGGGCCGCCAAGAGGCCCCGAAGACGCCCCAAAAGGCCTCCAAGAGGCTCCCAAAACGACTCACACCACGACGAGGGCCCCGAACGACTCACACCACGAGGAGCCCGAACGAGTCACACCAGGAGGAGGGGCCCGAACGACTCACACGACGACGAGGGGCCCGAACAACTCACACCACGAGAAGCCCGAACGACTCACACCAGGACGAAGAGCCCGAACGACTCACACCACGAAGAGCCCGAACGACTCACACCAGGAAGAAGGGCCCGAACGACTCACACCAGGACGAGAAACCCCAAACGACTCAAACCACGAGGAGCGCTTTCTCTCCCTCCTCCTCCGCCTCGTCCTTCTCCCGCTCCCCCCACAAGGAGGATGTACAAGGAGGCGGGAGGAAGGAGGAACAGGGGAGACATGCGGGGCCAAGCGGACACAAGCCTGAAAAACACGACTGTCGGCATGCTTCGCAAGAGTTGCTGTTGTGAGATGGGCTGGTGGGGATACGCGAAGCGTAAAGAATTCTTGTGTCTGCGCTGGGCCCCCTACCTTGGCGCGAGGAGCGCGCCAGGGGCGGCACCAGAGGCGCCGCCAGGGGGCTCAGAACAAATCCCAAAAAAGCTGGGCGTAGCTTCGGAAGTTGTTCCGTTTTCCCTTGTGGTGGTATCACTTCTCCTAGGGAGCCCACAAAGGACGTACGCGCCAGGCCACGTACATGAATACGGACCCCCAGTCCGCAAGGCCAGCCTCGTGTCATGGGCGCTCGCGCAGCGCATACCTTCGAAACCAACGTTGACTCATGCACACGTACGTCAATCTTTCGTCGCTTCTAAGACGGAGCCAGGACGAGGATAAATTTGGACGAGGATCCATCGAGAGTCTTGAGCTCCCGCGGCTCTGGAGGATGCCACGGGCGCCGCCGCATCCTCCGAGCGTCCCGGCACGCTCTGAGAGCGCTCCGGAACGCGTTGGAACGGACTCAGCCTCGTCCCAGCCTTAGGTCGGGCATGTCCTCCTACAGGCGGGTTTGGAAGAAAAACTGACACTTGCCAAAACGAGTGTCAAAAAAGTGTATAAGAATGTGTGAAGTCGTCCCCGGACTCTTTTTGGACTGCTCCCGAATCTTCCTCCTGCAGAGGGACAGCCCCGACTCAGTCCCAGCCCCGTCCGATGCTCCTCCCCCGACGGCCGCGCGTCCTGGCGCGGCGGCGGCCCCCGCGAGGGCGCTGGGCGCGGCGGCGGCGGCGGCAGCTCGTCCCGGCGGACGTCCCGCCGGTCGTCGCGCCTCCGGGGCCGGGGAGGCGGGGTGGCGGGCGGCGGGCGGCGTGTCGAGGCGGGGGCCCCCTGCAGCGTGTCGCGCCGGCGGCTCTTGCCCAGATGGTGCCGCGCTAGCCCCGACAGTGCCCCGAGACGCCAAGAGGCCATCCAGGAGGAGGAGGAGGAGGAGTAGGAGGAGGAGGAGGAGGAGGAGGAGGAGGAGGAGGAGGAAGAGGAGGAGGAGGAGCAGGAGCAGGAGGAGATGCTCCTGCTCCTGCTCCTGCTCCTGCTCCTCTTCCTCCTGCTCCTCTTCCTCCTACTCATCCTCCTCCCCCTCCTCTTCCTCCTTCTCCTCCTTCTCCTGCATTCATTTTCCGTGTGGGTAAATCTTCCGTGTCGCGTCACGAGGTCGGTCGAAAGGGCGGGCCAGGCGTTTCGCCTGAGACTTCCTCACCACTTAGGACCCTGAAGCTTGAGAACTGGCAACAGTTTCACATATGGGCGGGTGTTTTTTTTCATAAAATGGCTCTCGCCTTAGCGCCGCGCACATTCGTTTAAACAAATCGCGAGAGCTTCACGGATGAAGGGCGGGCGCATTTCAAGATGTGGCTCTCGCCTTAGCGCCGCGCGCACTCGTTTTAAACTTTTGCAAGAGCTTCACGGATTGATGGCGGGTCGTTTTCAACATGTGGCTCTCGCCTCAGCGCAGCGCGCATTCACATTGCTAGAGTTTCGCCGATTCCTATCTTCAACGTACCAGGAATGGTGTTTTGGAAGGACTCAGGATTGTGAGGGCGCAACAGTTACGTTGATTCGCGGCGTTGAAATCCCAAGGATGGTGTTCTGACACGATTCGGGATCGTCAAAACGCAACCGTCCGTTTGACCCGTGGCGTTGGAGCCCGGAGAAAGGTGTTTTGGTATGCTTCAGGGTCTTGAAACGGTTGTCTCCCAACGAGGAAGTTCCCTTACTGGAAATTAACCCTTGTAGTGCCCTGTGACAAAAGGAGTTCCGAGGGAGGGTTGATTCCAACATCGTTGATGGGCCTTGGGTTTACACCGTTCCTCCGCTTCCGCCTCCCCGTCCTCCCCCTCCTCCTCCTCCTTCCTCCTCCTCCTCCTCCTCCTCCTCCTCCTTCCTCCTCCTCCTCCGCAGCCATTTTGGCTCGAGCCGTTTCGGCTCAGGGCTCGGGCGCCCGCGCGCGCTTGCCCCCGCCGCCCCTCGGGCGCCACGGCGGACCGCCCGCGGTCAAAAGATCGCCTGCGCGGCACCGCCGGCCGCGCCGCCGACGGTCGCAGTCGCGCGGCCGGCTGCGCTGCCTTCGGCGAATCTCCGTGCTGCCGGCAGACCACCGCTGGCAGCACGCCGCCCCGCACGAGCGGGAAGTGAGGAGGGCCAGCCTGCAGCGGCCCCCCGCGGCCGCAGTCTGCCAGGACGGCGGGTCGCGCAGGAAGGACCCCAGGTTTTTAAGTCGGGCGTGTCCCCCCTACAGGGGGATTTTGGGCGAAAACTAAAACATGTTCAAACATACCCCCCAAAATTCAAAAATACTCACAACATCGTCCCCAGAGAATTTTATACTATTTTTGAATATTCCCCCTGTAGAGGGACATGCCCGGCTTACCCCTGGCGCGAGGCAGGTGGCCACGGCGGTGGCGGCGGCGGCGCAGCGCGGCCCCTCTCGCGGCCTCGCAGCGCGCGCGGAGTGCGCTTCGACGAGGGCATTGCCCAGGAGGAGTCCAGGCCGTTCCGGCTCGTGGAGCTCCTCCGCCTGTCGGGCGATGGCCGCGATGGCCCTGGAGAGGCCAAGTACAGGCGCCCGCTGGAGGAGGTACGTGCCAGGCGCCTCGCCGAGCCACTCTCCATCGACGCGGACAGCCGCGTCAAGGAGGACGCAGCCACCGCCCTCTCGGCGGCCATCGAGGTGGCCGACGCTCTCCAGAAGCGCCTCGACGAGGCCAAGCAGCACGTGGCTGAGCGCACTCGCACCCTGGACACGGCCAACGCTGTCTACCCCAAGGCAGTACAGGCCCTCGCCAGCACGGTGGCGGCCGCCAGGTCGTCCGAGACGGCTGTTCCCAAGCTCAGCATATCGGCGGTCATGGAGGGAACGGCGGCCTGGGCGCTCGACGACGATGGCGTGTTCGGCTTGGAGGCGCTCGACGACTACGAGGTCCAGGAGACGGACAGGCTGGAGGCCCTCCGCCGTCGCGAGGAGCTCCAGGCCAAGTTCCAGAGCATGGCTAAGGAAGCCTTCGGCCAGTTCACGGCGGAGGCCGAGGAGCTAGAGCGGGCCCACAAGGCGCAGCGCAACCGCCTCCAGGCCAAGAAGAGGCGTACCGAGGGCGACGCCGAGGAAGGCTATCCCCCACCCGCGGCTCGTCGGGAGCCTTGGGGGCCCTGATCACCTGATGGGTTGCTCTGAAAGTCTTAGAACAGCCCGCATACCGGTATACTTGTGGTTCTCATCAAGTTCAAGAGGATCCTGAACATCTGCACCCACTCTTGCTCACAGTGCCCAATAATCCGTGACCTCTGCCCATTGGCATGCACCTCCTCCTCAACCTCCAGAGCAATCTCTCCTCCTCTTCCTCCTCCTCCTCGTCCTCCTCCTCCTCACCCTCCTCTTACTCCTCCTCCTGCTCCTCCTCCTCCTCCTCCTCTCACTTCTCCTCTTCCTTCTCCTCCACATCCTCCTCCTCTTACTCGTCCTTCCTCCCCCTCCTCCTCCTCCCCCCCCTCTTCCTCCTCCAGCTTATCCTCCTCCTCCTCCTCCTCCATCCTCCTCCTCCTCCTCCTCCTCCTCCTCCTCCTCTCTCCTCCTCCTCCTCCTCCTCACTTACTCTTCCTTTCCTCCTCCTCCTCTCCTCCTCCTCCTTCCTCCTCCTCCTCGTCCTCCACGTCCTCTCCTTCTCCTCCTCCTCTCCTCCGCCTCCTCCTCCTCCTCTTACTCTCCTCGTCCTTCTCTTCCGCTTCCTCATCCTCCTCTTACTCCTCCACCTACTCCCCTCCGCCACCATCACCCACTCCCTCCTCCTCCGCCTCCTCCTCCGCCTCCTCTTCCTCCTCTACTCCTCCCTCACTCCTCCTCCTCCCTCCTCCTCCTCCTCCTCCTCCTCCTCCACCTCCTCCTCCTCCTTTTTCTTCCTCCCTCCTCCTCCTCCCTCCTCCTCCTCCTCCTCCTCCTCCATCCTCCTCCTCCTCCTCCTCCTCCTCCTTCTTACTGCTCCTCCTCCTCCTCCTCTCCTCCTCCTCCTCCTCCTCCTCTCCCTCCTCCTCCTCCTCCTCCTCTACTCCTTCTCCTCCATCCCTCTCTCCCTCCCTCCCTCCCTTCCTCCCGCACTCCAACTCTTCCTCCCCTCCTCCCCTCCTCCTCCTCCTCCTCCTCTCTCATCATCAGCACATCATCATCCATCAACACCACCACCATCAATCATCATCATCATCATCATCATCAGCATCATCATCATCACCACCACCATCATCATCATCATCATCATCATCATCAGCAGCAGCAGCATCAGCAGCATCATCATCATCATCAGCATCATCATCACCATCATCATCATCAGCAGCAGCAGCATCATCATCAGCAGCATCATCATCACCATCACCATCAGTATCAGCATCACCATCAGCATCATTATCATCAGCATCATCAGCACCACCACCATCACCATAACCATCACCATCACCATCAGCATCGTCATCATCAGCATCATCAGCATCATCAGCATCAGCATCAGCATCATCAGCATCAGCATCAGCATCAGCATCAGCATCAGCATCATCATGATCATCATCAGCATCAGCATCATCATCATCAGCAGCAGCAGCACCAACATCAACATCATCCTGCGCCTCCGCCTTTCCCTTCTCCTCCTTCTCATCATCCTCCTCCCCCTCGTCCTCCTCCTCCTCCTTCTTCCCCTTCTCCTTCACATCCTCCTCCTCCTCCTCCTCCTCCTCTTCCTGCCTCCATCCTTCTCCTCCTTCTCCTCCTCCTCCTCCTCTTCCTCCTCCTAGGTCCCTCCTCCTCCTCCTCCTCCTCGTCCTCCTCCTCCTCCTTCTCCTCCTCATCCTCCCGCATCCTCCTCCACCCCATCTCCCCCATCTCCTCCTCCTCCTCCTCCTCCTCCTCCTCCTCATCCTCCTCCTCCTTGTTCTCCTCCTCTTGATTCTCCTCCTCCTCCTTGTTATCCTCCTCCTCATCCTCCTCCTTCTCCTCCTCCTCCTCCTCATCATCATCATCATTATCATCAGCATCAGCATCATCATCAGCATCGTCATCATCATCATAATCAGCATCATCATCAGCATCAGCATCAGCATCAGCATCATCGTCACCAGCAACAGCATCATCGTCTTCAGCATCATCAGCATCATCCTCCTCCTCTTCTTCTTATTAGTATTATTTGTCTTCTTGCTCTTCCTATTCCTCCTGCTCCTCCTCCACCTCCTACTCGTCTTCAGCCTCCCTCCTCCTCCTCTCCCACTCCTCCTCCCACTCCTTGTCAAATGTATAGTGTTCGTCCTCGGTTTCTGTTTCATCTGCCTCCTCCTCCTCCTTATCCGCCTCCCCCTCCTCTTCCTCTTCCCTCCTCCTCCTCCCCTTCGTCCTCCTCCTCCTCCTCCTCATCCTCCTCCTCCTCCTCGTCCTCGTCCTCGTCCTTGTCCTCCTCCTCCTCCTCCTCCTCCTCCTCCTCCTCCTATTCGTATGGTTCGAACTTCTTCGTCTTCTCCTCCTCCTCCTCGCCTCTCCTCCTCCTCTCCGCTCTCCTTCCTCTCCTCATTCTCCTCCCCTCCTCCTCCTCCTCGTCCTCCTCCTCCTCCTCCTCCCCCTCCTCCTCATCCCCACTCTCGTCGTCCGTCCTCCTCCTCCTCGTCCTCCTCCTCCTCATCCTCTAGCCCCCTCCTCCCTCTCCTCCTCCTCCTCCCTCTTCTTCCTCCTCCTCCTCCTCCTCCTCCGCCTCCTCCTCCTCATCCTCCTCCCCCTCATTTTCAGGCCCGTGTTCCAAGCGTAAGACCCCTACAGGTCAAGAGTACCTCGACAAGATTGCACGGGGGTTGAATCCCAAAGTCCTGAGCCGTGCCGAGGTTTCGGCACGACGCTCGAATGCTCGTAAGGCCCAGTACCCAAACCTGCTCTGCAGCGGTGTCAACTCCACTCCACTCCACTCCACTCCACTCCACTCCTCCTCCTCCTCTCTCCTCCTCCTCCTCCTCCTCCTCCTCCTCCCTCGTCCTCGTCCTCCTCCTCCTCCTCCTCCTCCTCCTCCTCCTCGTCCTCCTCTTCCTCCTCCCCTCCTCCTCCCCTCCCCCCCCTCCTCCTCCTCCTTCTCCTCCTTCTCCCTTCCTCCTCCTAGCCCCCTCCTCCTCCCCCCTCCTCTTCCCTCCTCTTCCTCTCCTCCTACCTCCTCCTCCTCCTCCTCCTCCTCCCCCATTCCACCTCCTACTTCTCCTCTCCTCCTCCTCCTCCTCACTTCTCCGTCCACGTCCCTCCTCCTCCTCCTCGTCCCTCCTCTTCCTCCCCTGCTCGTGTTCTCCTCCTCCTCCTCCCTCCCTCCTCGTCCTCCTCGTCCTCCTCGTCCTCCTGGTCTCCTCGTCCTCCTCCTCCTCCTCCTCCTCCTCCTCCTCCTGCCTCCTCCTCCTCTCCTCCTCCTCCTCCTCCTCTTACTCATCATCCTCGTCTCCTCCTCCTTCTCCTTCTCCTCCTCCCCCACATCCTTCTCCCCCTCCTTCTCCTCTTCCCCCTCGTCCTCAGCGTCTCCTCCTTGTTTGTCTTACCGGTTCTCCTGCATTACTTGTTTTCCGTATGCGTACATAACTTTTCCCTGCCGCACCCCGAGGCGAGTGTTTTAGGGCGGGCCAGGCGGTTCGCCTGAAGCCTCCTCACCAGTTATGACCCTGATGTTTCAACATTGGCGAGAGCTTCACACATTGGGGGCTGGTCGTTTTCGAAATGTGGCTCTCGCCTTCGCGCCGCGTGCATTCGTTTACAACAAATGCAAGGGCTTCACGGATCGAAGGCGACTGGATTTCAACACGTGGCTCTCGCCTTGATGCCGCGTACATTCGATTCGTGAATTGCAAAAACGTCGCGGATTGAGGGCGGCTGCGCTTCAAAATGTGACTTTCGCTTTACCGCCGCGCACTACAAAATGCAAGACATTCACGGATTGAGGGCGACGGGTTTTCAAAATGTGGCTCTCGCATTAGCGCCACGCACATTCGTTTATCAAAACTGCCAGGTTTTCCCGGATCGAGGGCGACTGGAATTCAAACTGTGACTCTCGCCTTCGCGCCGCGTGCATTCGTTCAGGAAAACTGCAAAGGCGTCACGGATTGAGGACGGCTCCTTAATCAAAATGTGGCTGTCGTCTTGGCGCCGGGCACATGTGTTTCTGAAACATGTGCAAGAGTTTCAGGGATTGAGGGCGACTGGTTTTCAAAATGTGGCTCTCGCCTTAGCGCCGCGTATAATCGCTGCAACACATTGCAAAGGCTGCACGGGTTGAGGACGGCTCCTTTTCAAAATGTAGCTCTCGCCTTCGCGCCGCGCACATTCGCGTATACAAATTGCAAGAGCTTCGCGGGTTCCCATGATCAGCGTACCAGAAACGGCGTCTTGGATGGATTCAGAGTTATACGGGTGCAACACTTACGCTGCTTCGCGGTGTTGAACTCCCAGGCATGGCGTTCTGGCATGATTTAACATTGTCAAGACGCAACAGTCAGGTTGATCTGTGGCCTTGAAATCACGAGGCAGATCCCTCAATGGATATGAACCGTTGCAGGAACCTGCGAAGAGGGAGCTTGGAGGGAGGGTCTATTCCAACATCGTTGACGACTCTTGGGTTCGAACTGGTCCTCCGCTTCCTCCTCCTCCTCCTCCTCCTCCTCCTCCTCCTCTTCCTCCGCCTCTTCCTCCTCCTCCTCCTCCTCCTCCTCCTCCTCCTCCTCCTCCTCCTCCTCCTCCTCCCCCTCATCCCCCTCTTATTACTACTTACTACATTTTGGCTCAAGCGTTCGCATGCCTGGTGCGCGGCCCGCCGTCCCTGGGATGGAGGCCGCCGCGCGACGGGCTAGAGGGGCTCCCGCCCCCGTGGTGGCCGCGGCCCTCGTGGAGGCTGCTGTGCGCGGGGCGGTTGCCGCGCCGGCGCCGAGGCGGACGGTCGCGGCGGTGGCGCGCTCAGCGGCGTCGGCGGCACTCTTCGGGTGCTCCGCGCCGCCTGCGCCGCCCGCCGCCCGCGGCCCTGCTGAAGACGTACCTCGTGAACAAGGTGATGGTCCTCCTGATGGCGGAGATGTGGCGGCCGCCGACGCTCGCGCTGCGAAGCGTCGGCGCTGCCGCCAGCGCCGCGCTGCGCGGCGGGCTGCCGCCGGGAAGGACAACGACATGCACGTGGAGGAGGGGGTCCTGGACGTGGAGG
>CAUYUJ010021934.1:75000-87500 GCA_963575745.1 Prorocentrum cordatum | reverse complement strand
AAGCGTTTCTAACTCCGGGGAACAAAAAGCATCCTGGCGTTCTTCATATTGGCGTATACGAGCTTGCCGATGCTGGAACTCACCTTCTGCCTTCTGCAAGAATAAAGACGCTGGCTTGCGATTGTCCCAGGTGACGCTCGAATCCTCCAGCACCCCTTCGATCACTTCTTCGGAGTTGGGCGGAAGGATGGTTTTCAAATTTCCATCATCGCCTTGAACGAGTTCGTTGAGGAGTTGAAGACCTGCGGGGCCGCCAGTTCCCCTTCGGCCTCCCGTTCTATCTTTCTTGCCCCATGAGTAGTCAGGTTGGTTACCTCGATCAATTTCTCGCACACGAGGGAGCCACGCTTCACGGTGATAACACCATTTGAAGTGGTTCGGGTGTTTGGCACGTCCGCACGAAGGAGTCTTGATGCATACAGTGCCAGCGCGGTGAGACCAACCAGACTTCCCCTTGCCCTTCCAGGCCATGACTGCCTGCAGAGTTTGGTGGGATGAATGGCACGTTTGTGCCGATTTGATTGTCTTGAATGCTCCGCCAGCAGCTCACACATGGAAATGGAGGCAGGAAGGGCGAGGCTAAGCCACCGACCGGTCCTCCCTGCAAATGCTGATCTGGACAGTGCCTTAATAAAAATGGCAGCTTTGGCCCGAATGTCTTGAGCCAAAATTGCTACTGTCCTCCTCCTCCTCCTTCTCCTCCTCCTCCTCCTCCTCCTCCTCCTCCTCCTCCTCCCCCTCTTCCTCCTCCTCCTCCTCCTCCTCCTCTGCCTCCTCCTCCTCTTCCTCCTCCTCCAGAAGCCCTGAACTCAACCACGTACCCTGGTCGACTCGGTGCAGAGCTGGCTTTCGTCCTGTGCGCCGTTCTGGCGCGCTCCGAGAGCCGGCCCCAAATGGGCGGCAGGCTCCACGGCCTCGGGCCAAGAGCGCTCGAAGACGGCTCAGGACGGCCTCGAGACGGCACCAGCTGGACCCCCCCTCTCAGCTTGCCCCCCCCCCCCTCCCCTTCGATTTGCGATTTCCCCACCCCTCTTCCCTCCTGTGTCACAAGAGGCCCAAGACTTCGGGGGCGCGCGAACATGGAGTAGCAATCCATGGATTTGGCGCGCGGCCGCCAAATCCATAGATGGGGAGAGGTGCCCTCCCCCAAATGCGGCCGGTGCCGCCTCGCTCGGCGGCGGAAATCCGCGATTTCGCATTGAAGCGGGACCCGTTGCTAATCCACGCCCCTTTGATCCATGTTTGCGATCGCCTGAGGACTGGCCCAAGATGCGCCCAAGTTTCGCCCTTCAAGAGCGAAGCTTGGGACGCATCTTGGGCCTCCATGGTGCTTTTGTAGCGGTCTCCGGAGGCCGCCGAGGAGCTCCGGAGCTCTGGGGTTCCAGAGCCCATCGGATGAAGAGGAGGGGAGCAGGAGGAGGAGGAGGAGGAGGAGGAGGAGGAGGAGGAGGAGGAGGAGGAGGAGGAGGAGGAGAGGGAGCAAGAAAGGGAGGAGGAGACGAGTGCAGAGATGAGTCCTTTCCAAAGATGCACGCAGCAATGCCCGCACACCGAGCCAGGACGTGAAGCCAGAGGGCGGAAGCAATTTTGAGTTGCGCAGCGCACAGGGAGGCAGAACACGACGATGGCGAAAACGGCACAGACCCGCACACCAGCACAGACTCGACCACCAGCGAGTCACCAGCATCACCGCCATCCTCGTCGTCCTCACACCCATCCAGAGTAAACCATTCCTCTGCTCCTGATCCCTCTTCGCGTCTTCCTGTTCCTCCTTTCCCTCATGCCCTCTCCCAATCCTCCTGCCCCTCCTCGATCATCGTTGTCCTCATCACATCCTCCTCTGACTCCTGCTACTCTGACTCCTTCTCCTCTTCCTGGCCCGCTCTTACGCTCCTTGGCGCACCTCGAGGACAACGAGGCGGATAAATACGCAGACAAGGGGGACGAGGGAGAGAACGAAGAGGAGGACGAGACGGAGGACAAAGGGGGCTCGATGGGGGGCTGACGATGAGGAGAGGAAGGACGATGAGAGCGAGGCGACGGACCGAGGGGAAGGGAGGATGAGGGAGAAAAGAGCAGGAGGATGAGGACGACGAGGGGGATGGCAAAAAGGACGGACAAGGGAGAAGAAGCAGGAGAAGGCGCCCCCCCCTCCAATGATGGCACGGCTCAAGGGGCAAAGTGCGGCCCGCCTGTCGTCACGCCGCTCTTCGCGCCTATCGCTCCATCTGGCGTCGCCGCGGTCCTCGTCGCTCCTCCGTCCTCCCTCCTCCCTCCTCCCTCCTCTCTCATCCTCCTCCTCCTCCTCCTCCACCTCCTCCTCTTCCTACTCCTCATCCTCAGGCGAGAGTGTCGTGGTTCTGAGCACCCAAATGCCACCAGGAGGTCCTTCCTGGATTGGTTCAATCGGGGGCTTGTACCTTAGCCTTTGAGTGCGGCTGGACGGTCTGCACGTCAGAACGCTACTGAGCATGTCCATTGCATTGGCACCGTCAGGCTTCTGTTCTTATCCAAATTCCTCCTAGAGCTCTGTTCCTAACAAACATGATCGGACAAAATCGGGAAGCGCCGATTTTGTCCGTTTGGGCTCGTCGGGGGAAGAGAGGAAAAGGATGATGGCGACCACAAGGCGGTGGATGACGAGGATGACCCCGTGGATGACGGGGAGGGCAGCGAGGGGAGCAGGAGGACAACGATTGGGAAGACAAGCGCGATGACGAGGAGGAAGAGATGAAAGAGGATACGTACGAGGAGGAACAAAGCATGACCCCCCCCCCGCTCAAAACACATGCTGAATCTCGTGAGCCGCCAAGTTTTTGTGGGGCCCTCCGTGGGAGCATTTCGGGAGCCTCTTGAAGGCTTCTGTGACTGCCCGCAAGAGTGACCCTGGGTGCGCGGACTGAGGGGGCGCAACGTGGCCTTACCCAGGCGCGCCACCAGCCGCTATCTCGCATCGCGCTGAGCGCTCGGGGGAACCCAGATGAGCCCCCACCAGAGGTCACTCCGGCGAAGGGCCCCTCTTAATTACACGTAATCGATCGAATGGCAAAACAGGGCTAGGATCGGGATAAATCGCTCCAGAGCGTTCCGGAGCGCTCTCGGAGCGTTCCGGAACGCTCTGGAGCGGACGCGGCGCTCAATGCATCCTCCAAAACCCGCCGATCCTCGGAGATTTCGAGTTGTCCCGATCCGATTTTGCCCCGATCTTCGCGTCGTTTTGAATGGCCCTCCCGCGCCCGCGCTCCGCCCCGGGCCGGTCCTGGCGCTCCTCCCGCCGCTCGTCCCGCCGGGGCTCGCCCGGCCTCGCGGCGCGGAGCGGCGTGGGCGCGGCGGCCGGGCGTGGCCGGGGGGGGGCTCGCTGAAGAGGGCGCCCCCGGCCCAGGCCCGAGAGGCTGTGCTCCCACAGGCGGAGGAGGAGGGGGAGGGGGAGGGGGAGGAGGAGGAGGAGGGGGAGGAGGAGGAGGAGGAGGGGGAGGAGGAGGAGGAGGAGGAGGAGGAGGATAAGGATAAGGATAAGGCCCTTGGGGGCCTGGTCTTGCCGCCTACCGAAAAAGGCTTTGACCCCTGGGAAGCATACGGATGCGGGCCCACCCTTGCTTTGGGGGGGCCGCCTGAGGCGACGGGGCCCGCCTGTGTCGACGGGGCCCCGAGCCTCGCTAGCAGGGAGACCCTGCCTCGGTTGCGGCCTGTCGACTGTTGCAGGCGAAGTGGGGCTGCCTCGCTGGGCGCACCCCTCACCGCTGAGAGCCCACCCACCAACGCCCCCCTCCTCCCCCACTCCCAGGACGGTAAGAGAGGCAAAAAAAAAGGGGCGGCCTGGTACTCCCTGCCCTCGGCATATGTAGTGCATGGCCGCACTGGCTCATGCGTTGAGTGCTTGCTGCCGAGCCCTCCCTTGTGGTGGTAGTGGGGAGAGAAAAAAAAGGGAGGCCAGGCCTAGTTCAGTCTGCTCTCTACTACTGCTGCTGCCCTATGCCCCAGCCTGCTGCCGCTGCCGCCCTTGGCGAGGACAGCCTGACGTCCCTGCTCTGGGCCGAGCTGTCATCCTTAGTGACTGCCGAGGCGGCGGCTGGGGTGCTCGAGCTGGCCTCACTGCTGAGAACCTTGCCACGGTTCTCCCAGCCCTCGATGCTCTTGCTCGGGTTGGTGCACGGCGGCCTGCGTGGAGGCTGGAGGTAGTCCTTTATCTCCATCTGCGGCTCCACCATTGGCTCCGTCTGCATGTCGCCCGCGAAGAACGCCTCGTCGTATGCGTAGCCGTGCGGGCCCTTCGTCCAGCGCGTGTATATGTTGTCGAGCTCGTCGTACTGGCGCCTCGTGAAGTCCAGCTCCCATGGCATCGGCCCGTGCATGGTCTTGCCCATCTTGTCGTCGGTGATGCCGATGGCGCTCCTCATTGAGCTGATGGCACCGTTGATGTCGTGGAGCTGCTCCTTGAGGTAGAGCACCGCTTGGCTGCGCTCCGCTTCCTCGCATGGGTTGAGGCTCTTCGCATTCAAGCGGCCCAGGGTGGTCACCACCCTCTCCCGCTGCTTGTGGAGCGCGTGGAGGGCCTTCTTGCAGTGCTCGGTCGCCACCTTGAACGATACGGCCGTACTCTGGAGCGCGTTGTGCGCGACCTCGAGCCTGCACGCCGCCGTGCCCGCCACTTGGTCCGCCACTCCTCCCATGCCTCCTCTGTCGAGCGGCTTCTGCACAATCGTCGGCTGCAGATGATCTTCTGCGGCAGGCTGCTTCGCCATCTCGCCCTTCTCCATGTGCGCCTGCGCCGCCATTGCAACACTGGTCGTGCGCCCTCTGGGCGCTGGCTTTGGATGTAGGCGGAGTGGCCGCCAGCACTGGATGGGAAGCCGCGAAGATGCTCGAGTCGCAAATGTCCTCTGGTAGTATGTCGAGCTGTATACCAATCCTCGTTACCTTAGTTGTTCCCGCCTACTGTTGTACACCTTAGATATTGTAGTAGTTTCCTTAGTTCCCAGTGGTTGGGCCGTAAGGAACCGTAGTAAGACCTTGGTGTGATAGTAGGCGTAGGCACAGTGGTTCGCTGCTGTCGGAGTCCTGTGCCTTTCCTTAGTATGCAACTCTTACTCACTCTATTCTCTGGATGTCGAGATAGGTAACAGTTGTAATAGCTAAAGCAGGCAAGAGCTGGATGTAGCTGAGCAGGAGAGGAGAGGTCGGACCGTGGTCGGATCACAAACGCATGGCTGTGCTGGTTGATGTGGTATGGTAGTTCCCTGTGCATGCTGTCATAGTACGCGATGTGTGCCCTGTAGCATGTACTGTCGTTCTGTATACTGGCCGTTACGATGTCGCGGTACATCATGCTTCGAGCATCATCAACAATACTGTATGACAGGCAAACCCCGTATGTGAGTGACACTAGTCGAGAGCTGATTGCCTGGAGAGAGATGATAGGTTGGGAAGTGGGAGTTGGTGGGGGAGAGGGCGTGGGTAGTGGGAGCCCGTGTAATTGTAGGGTGACGGCTGCATAATTAGAAAAGCCGCCGTCCCCCTCATTTTTTTGCCATAGGCTGGTAATAATCCCTTGGTCGTAGGTCCCGATAGTACGTAGCCATCCGATATAGGTATGCCATCTGGCCTCCGTGTTGTTCGGCCTGGCTTCTGAGACTCGTCATACGAACAAGGTCTGTACTAATCTGCTGTGCAATTTTTCCTCTCGGCTCACTGGCGGTGATGATGGTGGCCAGGCACGAGGGCGCCCCGTTGTGTTGAGGCGTGGTTCGGTGGCGCTGCTCGACATCGAGCTGCTGGCTCCGCTGGGCTGCGGGCCTGGCGAGGGCTGGCCCGCGGGGCTCTCTCGCTCGCGGCGGGGCGAGCTGCTGGGCATTGTCTGAGGTGTGCCTTGGCTCACCTCCTGTTGAGCTGCGCCTCCACCGCCCTCTCCAGGCCCGTCTTCGGGCCTCCTGAGCGGCTCTTCGTGGCCCCTAGGTGCGCCAGCGCGTGGCCCAGGGCCTGCTTGAATATGTCCCCCTTGAAGCCCGCGATCTTGTCGTACTGCTCCTGCTCCAGCTTCTGGTCGTACAGCACGGCCCTGAAGCTCGGCGCCGTGTTGATCGTGTAGATGAGCTTGGCCTTGCACTGTTTGATGTCCATCTCCACGTCCTCGCCCGTCTTGTTGTATGCCTCCTGGATCTTGCACTGCAAGAAGACCTCCGTGATGAAGATTGGTCCCCAGGGCTCGTCGAGCTGGCTCATGAATTCCTTCAGGAGCTGTCTCACGTGGAGGAGGGGCGCGTCTAGTTGCTGCTCCTCCGTGTCGAGAACCGCCACGATCTCCTCGACTAGACTCGCCGCCACCTGGCCATGAGGTGGGCCGAGGCCGTGCCCTTTGCCCAGCTGCTTTACTTTCCGCCCGTACTCCCTGCCTGTCTCCATCGGCGCCTGCACCCATTCTGGCTCGAGCGGCGTCAGCCAGAACTCTCCCGTGAGGTGCAGAAAGTTGCGGATCTCGTTCGAGTTCTGGAGAGTGAGCCTCTGGAGCGACCTCAGCTGGTCCCGCAGCTCCACTTGGCCTCCTCCTCCCCCACCACGGCCGCCTCCTGGGGGTCCTCGACCTCCTCCTCCTCGGCGCTGGGTGGGAGGCGGCTGCTGCGGCGTCTGCTGCGACTGCTGAGTGTCTGACGAGCCGACTCCGCCGCCGCCGAGGTGTGGGCGCTGTGCTGGTCGCTGCCCTTCGGCTGCGCCTCCTCCTCTCTTCGTGCTGGCCCTGATGCGCCAGTCGCCGTGGCCCACGTGCGACATGTGCTCCTTCCCCCCGTGCTGCTCTGATCGACTCTGGCCCTGCTATGTGCTCACGTATGTGTGCGTGGTAATCCTCAAGAGTTTGAGCCTCGTGGTTACAGATCTGGCAGCTAAGGGAGCTGGGGTCGGAAATGTGGTGGGACCACATCGACCTGTCTTGGTGGCATATACCGTGGCCGTGCACTGCCCTGACTGCATGGTCGACACATACCTTACGGTTAATAAATGTGCTCTTGCACCAGGGACACTGGTTGTTGACGATTACGGACGCCACCACTGGTCGGATGTTGTGGGTCTCTCGGCGATGCCCAGCTAGTGCTGCGCATGTCGCAGAGCGCATGCCACACCTCTGCTCTGTGTCGTTTTCGCCCTTCGTCGTATGATCGCACCAATACGGTTTTAGTGTATCCTCCTCCCTGCCCTCCTCCCCCTGTATCTTCGCATCTCGTGTCGTGAGCACATCCCAATTTCGCTCGTAACTGTACAGTATTGATGGGTCTGTTTGTAACCAGCTTTTTTGTTCCGTACTCCCCTGTTCGAATATAGCGAGGTCGGATTCCCTGTCTGCGTACCATCCCATGCTCTCGTCCACTGTTGCTATCACATGCATGTCGGCTGCAAACTGCTGCGCCCACGGGGTGGAGGTGGGCCCCACAAATCCCTGCCCCTCAAGTCGACGTATGCCCTGAGCTGCGTCTAGTCTGGATGTTCCGAACACCGCTGCTATGACTGCTCCGTGCTCCCAAGGGTGCCTTGGCCAATTCTGATACCACCGTAGTCGTCGCACCAGCAAAGAGACGGATGTGCGCTCTAGTCTCCAGTATCTGAACACCTGTCGCAAGTTGTTGCACCTCACTGTCCCATCTGTTCTGGTCCACGACATTGCTCCTCCCGCTAGCGTCCGTAGGTACTTGCCTAGTACGCTGTCTATAGCTGTTGCGTGGGCATCTGTCAGAACTAGCGCTGGCAAACCGCTAAGGGCCGCACCTACCACGAATGCCATGAACATCATGCGTTTTATTTGTCGGGGTACCTTAGAGGTCCAAAAGATCCCGCATTGTCGCCATGCAACGCGGATGGCTGCGATGCGCCGCACGACCTCGCCAGTGATGCCCTGTCCAGCTGGTAGGTAGGGGCCAAGTACCCGCATTTCCCTTAGCGCCTGGCCTTGCAGTGTTTTGCTGCGCCTTAGTTGTCTGGTTTTCCCGTAGCAGCCCTGCCCTACGAGGTATAGTAGGTGGTTGGTCTTAGCATTATTGAGTCCCCATCCTCCTGCTGCTATTGTTTGGGAAAGGCGTTCTGTGTTGTTGTTGAGTTGTTTTTCAATGTCTCCAGCCGTCGCTGCAGGTGGTATTGTCTGCACATAGGTGATGTCGTCCATGAACGTGTTGAGAGCTAAGTCGTGGGTGTTGCCTGCGACTGGGTTGGTCGTGTCGTGGATGATCTGGTCTGGGTCTGTGCGGCCTTGTTCCCACCATTTTGTGACGTACAGGTTGTATGCGTCGTTAAATTGCCTTGGGCATAGAGTGAAGCCCATTTGGGCGCCTGTGGTGCTCTCAGCTTCGACTGTGCCGTCGGCAGCTTCGAGCGTCAGGGTAGAGCGGTCGATTGCTGCCATGGCGAAGCGCTGGTCGTGCTCGTGTGCTTGCCTGAAGGCAACCGCTCTGAGTAAAGCTCGGTTGGTGGCTGCAAACGCGTTGGTGCCGTCGTAGTTGGTTGTGGCTGTGCTCACCCCCGCTTGCGCCGCCCTCCATTGGGCCGCTTGTACGCAGAGGATGGCGTTTTCCCGACAGCGGTGTGGGAGGCCTCCTTGGGCCCAGGGTGCCTGCGTTGTAGGTGAGCCACGTGCGTGGATACCTGAATGCCAGGCCATTCCAAAGGAGTCGTAAACGTGTAGTATACGTTTCCCTAGTATCCCTTCTTTGTTGTTGTGTTTCTCTGCTGGGAATGCTTGTGGTCGGTGCCAGTCCAGCGGGGTGACCTGACAGCTTCTGCATTGCACGAGGAATTGGTCTAGGTACTTCACGTACCCTTTACTGTGGTCCGCAATCGTGTCTGCACCTAGTCCTGCGTATCTGCCCCTCCCCACTGCATATGATTGCTGCTCCCAGGCGGCTCCTTCTGTCCCATCAGTCGCTGTCGGCACACGTCCCAGCCTGGTACCTTCCGTCCACCCCATCCGTCGAAGCAGCTCCCTCCCCTTCTTGCATCGTCCCAGTGTCGTGTAGTATGCAAGCTCATCTTCATCCCCCCTTTTTTCTGCAGCAGCTACTCGCTTCTCTTCTAGTCGTCTGCTGAGCTCTGCTGGGTCCTGAAGATGGAGGGTGGGATCGATCATCAACCATGTCATCTCGATCGGGATGCCCCATGGTGGCCAGGCCCGTCGTTTGCTGGCTCGCTGGCAGTACCTACGCATCGCTCGCTTGTCGGCTTCGACCTGAAAAAGAAGATCGTGGTCGGTCGGTAGTCGGTCGATGTGCTCCTGGACAAAGGTCTCATGTGCTTCTCTCTCTGCCTTTCTGTCGATAGGCCTTGCTCCTAGTCCCCCTTCCAATGCTGGATGGGCGAGCTCCTGATACCAGTAGTCGCAAGGCCAGTGGGTTCGGGCAGATCGGTAGTACCTTTTCTTTGGCCCGCGCCCGTTCCTCTGGTACTGGATGCGTAGTCGGTGCATCTCGGCGAGGTTCCGTTTTTCGTGGGCCTCCCATATGCGTTCGACCAGGAGCGCCCGTCTTTGTTTCTCTACACCTTCTCGGGCCTGCTTCAGCGCCGCCGTGACTTCTTTCAGCTCGTTTTGTACCCACTCGTAGTCGTCGGCACACTGCTCTGGTGTTAGGCTTTGTCGCAGTGTTCGTCGCTTCGTAAGGAGCTCGAGTCGGTATTGCTTGGCTCGCTTCGTAAGCTGGTCGATCTCGTCGGGTGTGCCACCTTTTCCGAAAGTCGTGAGCATGGCCGATCGTGCTGCACCTCCCAGAAGGTCCCAGGTTTCGTCTGGCGTCGCCGCTCTCAGAGCTCTCTCCCACTGCTCCCCACCCACCTCCTCCACCTCCTTGTCGAGTTCGGTGAGCAGCATCTCCCTCTTGTGGCCGCTGCGCAGACACTCCATGAGTCCGTCCCTGCACAGTCCCTGTTGTAGGCGGGCGCGCGAGGGGAAGGAGGTGTTGGAGGTGGTGACGAGGAGGGTGAGGCCGATGGGGAGGTGGTCCCTGTGCCCTCGTACTTTGACCTTTTGAAGCCTTTTGCCGGACCGATGGAGGACCTCGCACCTTTTTACTAGTCCCAGGGCCCCTGTCGGTACAACTATGTGGTCAATACGACTGTTGTATCCTGAATGTCCATAAAAAAATAGGTTCGGCGATGTGGTAGGTGGTGGCTATGCTAAGGTCGCTGGTCTGGCACAGGGTCCTCAGGCTCGTGCCGTTGGCATTCTCTATTTTGGGTTCCCTGTCTCCTACCGTCGGTCCTCTGCTCCGCACAATAGTCCCGTCTGCTTCTCTCTGGCAACCAAAGTCACTGTTCACATCCCCACCCATCACAATCGTCGTCGGAGGAGGAGGAGGAGGGCCAGTGCAAACCCAGTAGCCACCAACGATGTTGGAATACACCCTCCCCCCAACCTCCCTCTTCATAGGCCCCTACAAGGGTTCATTTCCACAGAGGGACCTGCCTGGTTGGAAGACAACCGTTTGACGACCCTGAAGCATGCCAAAACGTTGTTCTCGGGATTCCCACGCCACGGGTGAACCTGAATGTTGCGTCTTGACGATCCTGAATCGTGCCATAAAGCCATTCGTGGGACTTCAACACCGCGAATCATCAAGCTGTTCAAAATACCATTTCTGGTACGTCGATCATGGGAATCAGTGAAGATTCTGCAAAATTCTAAATCGAATGTGCGTGGCGCTAATGCGAGAGGCACATGTTGAAAAAGAACCGCCATCAATCCATGTACCTCTTATAGCTTTCAAAACGAACGTGCGCGGCACGAATGCGACAACCACATTTTGAAAACGACCCGCCCTCAATCCGTGAAGCTCTCGCACACTTTCAGAACGAATGTGCGCGGCGCTAATGCGAGAACCACAGATTGTAAACCACCCGGTTCAATCCGCGAAACTTTTGCAACTTCTTGTTTGCATAACGAATGTGCACGGCGCTAACGCGAGAACTACATTTTGAAAACCACCCGCACTCAATTCGTTCAGCTCTTGCAAATGTTTAAAACGAATGTGTGTGACGCTAAGACGAGAGCCACATTTTGAAAACGACCCGCCCTCAATCCGTGAAGCTCTTGCAAATTTTGAAAACGAGGAGGACGAAGAGGAGAAGGAGGAGGAGGAGGAGAAGGAGGAGGAGGAAGGGGGGGGGAGGGGGAGGAGGAGGGGAAAAACACATTAGTCAACACATATGCAAAAACCTGATCGGACAAGAACGGGAAGCGCCGCTGTAGTCAAATGGGCGTATTGGGCGAAGAAGACAAGGAAGGCGAGGACAACGAGGAGTCGATGACAAGGACGACGTGGCGAACATGAGGATAGCGAGGAGGAGCATGAGGACAACGAGGAGGAAGAGAAACACAAGGACGAGGACGAAGAGAACGAGGTGCGCGGCGCTAAGACGAGAGCCGCATTTTGAAAACGACCCACCCTCAACCCGTGAAGCTCTTGCAAATTTTGAAAACGAGCAGGAGGAAGAGGAGAAGGAGGAGGAGGAGGAGGAAGAAGGGGGGATGGGGAGGGGGAGGAGGAGGGGAAAAAACAAATTAGTCAATACATTTGCAAAAATCCGCCAATCCAGCGCGTGAGTTTCAAAGGCCCTCAGAAAAAATTTGAGCCTCAATTCCTGGGTTTCAGCTCTACTGGGGGGTGGGTGCCGGGGTGGCTCTCCTGGGGTAGGGGGAGGGGGGGGGCGGCTCGATTTAATTCCCGGGGCGGGATCGGAGCTCCAGCTCACTCCGGGGCGGCCCCCTCGCCAAGAAGGGCCCCAACATAGGCCAAGAGGGCCCCGAGTCGCCGAACGATCGCTACAAGACGCCCAAGATGTCCCCAAGACTGCTCCAGAAGCCTCCAAGATGCCTTCAGAAGCCCTGAGAAAGGCCTCCCAAAGAAGGCCCGAACAATCAACAAGTGTCCCACTCCCTAAGGAAAGCGTGCAAGTTTAGCACGTTCGCCTCTTGGGCCTTCAGAGCGCCGCAGACGCCCCAAGATAGCTCCAGAACGGCCCAAGAAGCCGCCAAGAGGGCTCCAAGACGGCCCAAGAAGGGCCCAAGATGGCCCAGGAGGCCCTGGGAAAAGGCACAGGAAGGCCCCAGGACGGGCCCCATAGGCGCCTGGGAAGGCGCCAAGATGGCGGAAGAAGTGCCGAAAACGACCCAAGAAGCCCTCAACAGGCCCCCAGAGGCCCCCGAGAGGCCTGAAAAGGCCCCGAGGCGCTTCCAACTGCATGAGCTGGTTTCCCCGGCGCTGGTTTCGCGGGCGCTGGTTTCGCCGGCGCTGGTTTCGCCGAGGGCTGGTTTCGCCGGCGCTGGTTTCGCCGGCGCTGGTTTCGCCCTGCTGTTTTCGCCCTGCTGGTTTCGCTGGCGGCTGGTTTCGCCAGCGCTGGTTTCGCCGGCGCTGGTTTCGCCGACGCCGTCGTCGCCGCGGACGGGCGGACCCTAGCGGGCGGGACGGGTCGGGTCGGGCGGACCCTAACGGGCGGGTCGGGTCGGGCGGGCGGGACATTAAAGTGTGGGGCGC
>CAUYUJ010021934.1:0-70000 GCA_963575745.1 Prorocentrum cordatum | reverse complement strand
CTCTCGCCGGTAGTCGTTGCGCCCTGTGGCCGCGCGGTCGTCCTGGCGGTGGTCGTCGCGCCTGACATCGCCTCGACCGCCTTCGGGGCGGGCGTTTTGATGGTCGTCCCTATAATCCGCTGACTCCTTTAAGCCAGGAGTGGAAACAGAGGGGGAGGACAAGGGGGAGGAGGGCGAGTGCGAGGGGTGGAAGAGCTGTTGCTATTCCTCCATCTTCTCCTCCATGCGATTCTCGCTGATTCCTTCGACGTCACATTCGGCTCACACGAACCACTATCAGCCGTCGTTGTCAGACACCAATCAGCATCCCTCCCGATCCATCCATATCGCTCCTCATTTGGGCTCATCCCCTATACCTCAGAAGTCCTCATGCTCCCTCCCACACGGTAACTCCTCTGGCCTTTTAGTTCCTCCTTGTGCCCGATCATCCTTCACCATCCCTCCTCTTCAGGCGTCCTTCCTCCTCGCCCCTGCTCCCTCGCGATCATCATCAGCAACATCAGCACCGACAACAGCATCATTATCATCACCACCATCATCATCAGCATCATCATCATCACCACCACAATCATCATCACCACCACTCCACCACAACCACCATCATCATCACCATCATCATCAGCAGCACCACCATCATCATCATCACCATCATCATCATCATCATCGTCATCATCAACACCATCATCATCGTCCTCCCCCTCCTCATCATCATCCTCATCATCCTCATCACCATCGTCAACAATAACAACATCGTCATCCTTCTCCTCTTCCTCCTCCTCTTCCTCCTCCTCCCCTTCTTCTTCCTCCTGCGTCCCTACTCACAGAGCGAACAAAACTCAATATTACGTCACGCTCCCTTGCAGGCTCCTGGGCGAAAGTGCGCAACGAAACGCGTAGGCAATCCAACGACCCATGCAGTGCTTCAGTTGAACTACAGCCATCGCCTCACACGGAGCTGCACTGGTAATGAATTGTCCTCTCTCCTCATCATTATCCTCCTCCCTCCTCGTCCTCCACTATCCGCCTACATCCGCCACAGTCTCTCCTCCTCCACCTCCTGTTGACCTCCCTCCTCCGTATCTCTTTTCATCCACCTCTCCCACCCCTCATCCTCCCTTCCTCCCTCATCCCTCCCTCCTTCCCAGTTGCTCGCGTCCCACCCTCCCCGATTCCCTCCTCCTCCCTTCTCCCTGTTACGGTCGGGATGCTTGCTCAGCGTGACGCCGCGGCGGCCCCGGCAACACGCTACGCCCTGCGAGCGGATAGCGAGTCGCTCCGCTCAGCCGGGCGGGAGGCTGGGGAAAGCTCGGGACGTTGACGCCAGGGGACCGGGGAGTGGTTAGCGTGTCGCGACGAAGAAGCGTGGTGGGCCAAAACTGGCGGCGCGGCACGCCAAGCCAAAGTTCCTGACCGTGATCCTCCTCCCCCTCCTCCTGATCCTCCTCCCTTTCCCTCCTCCTCCACCTCCTGGGCCTCCTTATCCTCCCCCTTCCTCCAACCCTCCCTCCCTCCCTCCCCCCCATCCTCCCCTCCTCCCTCAATCCAACTTTCTCTCCGTCCCTCTGTCCTCCCCCCCCTCCCTCCCACCCTCACCAAGGAAGCCTGGCGGGAGCCGCTCGAACCGCTATGCCCCTGCCGCCGATCGTCCGGTTTTCGCCGATCGTCCTGCCGGGGAGGGGGAGGAGGCTCGACACGCCCGACGTCTCGCCGGTCGTCGCGGCGGTCGTCGCGGCGGTCGTCGTGCGGCTGTCGCCGATCGTCCTGCCGAGGCGGGGGAGGAGGCTCAACGCGCCCGACATCTCGCCGGTCGTCGCGGCGGTCGTCGTGCCTTGGAGGCCACCCAAAGGAGGACCAGGGAGGACGAGGGCGATGGTGGGGGAGGGGCAAGGAGGAAGGACGAGGGAGGGGAGGCAGGACGAGGGAGGACGGGGAGGAGGGAAGAGGAGCGGTAAGACGAGCAGGAGGAGGGCGCAGACCGCCGGATGAGCTCGGAGGGTCGCGAGCCATCGGCAGTGCAATTGGAAATGCGTCGGCGCCGTCGAGCTCCAGGTGGCGCCGAATCGCCGATGCATCGGCGGTGCGGCGCGATCCTGCGACCCCCATCCGCTGAGCCCCTGTTTTGGCGGCCTGCATACCTGGCGTCCCGCCGCTGGTCTCGCTGGTCGTCCCGGCGGTCTACGTATCCGCCGTTGCCCCCCAGGAAGGGCAGTTGGCAGTTCTGTTCTCGTTTTGCGCTTCGCGAAGCGTGAATGGCTTCGCGCTCTCCCGCAGCCGCCCCCGCCTTCCCCCCCCTCTGCGAGGGCAGTTGGCAGTTCTGTTCTCGTTTTGCGCTTCGCGAAGCGTGAATGGCTTCGCGCTCTCCCGCAGCCGCCCCCCCCTCCCCCCCCCTCTGCGAGAGACGAGAAGGACGAGGGGAGAACGACGAGGACTCGCGAACCGCGCACCGCGAACAACTTCGCGCCCTCACGGCGGCTTCGCCAGGCTGCGCTGACCACATGTGTATATATATCTATACACACATGCTCTGCGCACTCTCACTTGCCAACGTGGATGCGTTTTCCAGCGAGGTAGCAGGCTGCCGAGGGTGACGACACCAGGTCCCTGAGGTGCCTTCTGCGAACGAGCCTATACACGAGCGCGCTCGATCCCACAACGACATGGTCATGCAAGTTGATAGAAAGAGGCGGGCGGAGGGGCGGGATGGGCGGTGCACCTGAGCGAGATGCCAACGGACGTGGGCCTCTGACAACGGGCGGCTGCGCTGAACATGTTTAGAGCACGAACATTTCAAAAACTGAGATCTGCTCTGTGCACTCTCTCTTGCCTACGTGGATGCGTTTTCCAGTGAGGTAGCAGGCTGCCGAGGGTGACGACACCAGGTCCCTGAGGTGCCTGCTGCGAACGAGCCTATACACGAGCGCGCTCGATCCCATCACCCCGAACAGACTCTGGCTTAGCCGCGTGAGCTTGTCTCTGAAACAAGAACAGATTTTGTTTCACCCCAGCTACATTGATAAAGCCGTCAGATGTCCTAGCTGAATTTGGTTAGCGGCCTCCTTGGGACGTTCCGCGGCGCGTCCTCCTGGCATGTTCCCCTGTCAATTAGCTCTGGGGCAGCTACTATGTGCTGAGGCAGCTCGAGCTGAAGATCCAGATCAGTTCGGTCAGAACTCGGATGCAAAGGAGGACTCGATCCATGACGCTATAGAGCACAACCGCGGCATGGCACATCTCAATTCAGCACGGCGCTGCACAGCACAACCCTCGGCACGGTACATCAATATCGATACACTCAACTTTGCATTTGCCCGTCGCCCAATCAAGTTGTGACAAAGTGTCTTTGAAACGCCGCCATGCCTTACATTTCTATATTCCTTTCCGGGTTCGTGGGTCGATCATGTTGGCCAGTCTGGGGGCTCACTTCGGCCGTCCCGGGTCCCTTTTGGCCCGTTATGGGGAAGTGAGCCCGTTTGGGGGCCCTCTTGGGGCCCCCTCCAAACATGTAGGGATCCTCTGGTGGCCGCCTCGGGCCCCCTGGGGACTCTCTTGGGGCCATCTTGGGGCCCAAAGACGGCCCAAGAAAGCCTCCACGACTGCCCTGGAGCATTCCAAGAGGGCCCAAAGTCGGCCCAGAGAGGCCCCCAAGACGGCTTCCGACGGCGTCAGACTGGCCAGGAGCCCACCAAGACGGCCGAAGATGGCGCTAAGATGGCCCAAGACGGCCCAAGATGTCTCCAAGAGGGCATCCAGGAAGGCCCGAAGAGGCCCAAATCAGGATTTGTCTTTCTAGTTGTTTAAAAGATGTTGGCATGTGCATCTTTTCGGCCTACCGACGGCCCGAGACGGCCCAAGAGCTTCCAAAGATCGCCCCAAGATCGCCTAAGAGGCTTCCAGGATGACCCGAGAACGGCCCAAGAGGCCTCCAAAACGGCCCGAAGAGGGCCCCAAGACGGCCAAAGAGGCCTCCAAGACGCCCAAGAAGTCCTCCAAGACGGCCCAGGAACACCCCAAGAGGGCCCAAAGTCGGCCCAGAGAGGCCGCCAAGACGGCTTCCGACGGCGTCAGACGGGCAAGGAGCCCACCAAGATAGCAAAAGAGGCCCCCGAGAAGCCCCCGAAGGCATCCAAGAGGCCCAAGGAGGCCCCCAAGATGCCTCCAAGAGGCTCCCAGGAAGCTCCCACGAGGCCCCAAGAGTGTCCCCAGAAGCTCCCAAGATGCCCCCTGCTCCTCATCCAACTCCTCCTCCACCTCCTCCTCCGCCTCCTTCTTGTCTTCCCCGCCATCCTCCCCCAAGTGTTCCCCGAAGGGTTTCCACAACGGTTTGGGAAACACATCGTCCGATAGCTGTGCAGAGCTCTTGCCACAACGCTCGGCCACATGGGCGATTCTACAAGGCAAGGGACGGCGGTGATTCGCCGTAGGCGTCTTCGATCCGTCGCCCCTGCCACATGGGTGCCCGGCGTGCTAGATCCTACTGGTTTGCGAATGGTTCTTTTTCCAAAAGAACTCTCTCCTGGGGCTTCGGCCCGTCCCGCCGGCCACCCGGAAGGGACCGGAAACGAGCACAACGTCCGCCAAAAATCCCCTAAGACGGCCCAAGATGGCCTCCAAGAGAGCCAAGATGGCCCAAGATGGCCTCTAAATTCACCCAAGATGGTCCAAGATGGCCTCCAAGACGGCCCAAGAGGGTCCAAGATGCCTCCAAGTCCGCCTAGGTAGCCTCCGGGACTGCGCCGGAGGCTTTTCCAATCTGTTGTCCGGCCTGTCGTCGCGCCTGACGTCACGCCTGTCCTCGTACCTGGGAGCACGCGAGGCGACACAGAGTCAGCGAAAGAGGGAGGAAGGGGGGGAACTCCAGCCATCCCTCCCTCCTGGCCTCGCTCCCTCCCGCCCCCCCTCCTCCCTGCACACCTGGAGGCAGAACGGATGGGGCGAGGGGTGCAGCGCAGAGCTGGGAGAGGAAACGCTCCTCTGCGTAGCATAGGCCGGGGTCCACGGCATCACATGTACAGGGCTGTCGGCCATGAACTGACACAGCTTCCCCAGTCTATGGCTGTCGCCCAGGGCCGTCGACAAGCCATGACATCGACAGTCCACGACGGTGTCAATACGGCGAAAGATGGCCCCAAGAGGCCTCGAAGATGGGCCCCGATCCCTCCCAAATGCCCCTGGAACCCCGAATATGTTTCAAGACGAGAACACGACTTCTGAGACGCCACAGCCGGTCCGGAACAATTGCACAGGACGTGCCCAACCCACCCAAGACGATTGGCAGCACCCTGGGAGGCGAGGTATCACTTGGATGCTCGCACTGGGGCGCACCGCTAGACCCCCAAGTGGCTCACGATAATGCTGACAGCTCGACGCCTCGGCAGCACCCAAAAAGGCCCAAGGCGCGAGTCCTAGCTAGGATCTGCGGAAGGAGGCGATACGCTGGACCCCTTCATGGCGCAGGGGAGTGGCAGCAGCTCTGCATTTCGGCAGCGCGCGGGAGGGGCCAGGTCCAGTCTTGGTCTGCGCGGAGCTCTCCCCACCGTATCTCACAATCCTAGGGGAGTGATGACCCCTGACGGGGCGAGGTGCAGTTCAGGTCTGCGCTAAGGGCCGCTCCGCTGGACCCCCAAGGGGCGCAAGGAAGCGGCCACGGCTGCTGGCTGGCAGCATCCAGTGGGTCGAGGTCCAGTCTGGTCTGCGTGGGGCGGCACCCCGCTGGACTCCCCCGGGGCCAAGGAAATGGCAACACTCCTGGGCACACTGAACGCCACTCCGCTGGACCCACCCGAAGCCCAGGACGGTGGTGACAGCTCTTCGCCTGGCAGCACCCACAGGGCGGGGTATGGTTTGGGTCTGTGCGAAAGGGAGCGCTCTGCTGGACCCCCAGAAGGGCGGGGACGCGGCCGCAGGTGTAAGTGTGGCCATAGACACGGGGCCGATGTATAGCTTGGCTCTGCGCACAGGGAGCTTCGCTGGACTTCCGAAAACCAAAGAGGGGGCGCCCCGTTGGAATTCCCAGGGAAGCAAGCGAGCGGCCAAGGATGTGCGCTTGACCGCACCCAGAAGGGCCAGGTCTGGCCTGGGTCTGCGTTAGGGGGGGAAGTGCGGCGGACGCCCCCAGAGGCGCACCAGCGCGGCAGCACTTCTGCACACTTCGCCAGCACCCACGGGGCTGGGCCTAGTCCGGGTCTGCATGGGGCGGCGCACCGCTTCACCCCCCGAGGGGCTCAGGAGAGCGGTGAGCGGTCGACGCTCCGGCAGCATCCCCAGGGGGAGGCGCTCCGCGGGGCACCTCAAGAGGCGCAGGAGATGGCGGCGGTTCTATGCTTGTACCCCCCGGGCGGGAGGCCGACGAGAGCAAGGAAACGCAGGAAATCAGGGAGCAAGCAAACGCAAGAAGAACAGAGGAGGGAACAATACAGAGGAGAAAAGGTACGGAGCCGGCTGGACGCAGGAGAGGAAGCGGGAGGGGGAAGACGAGGGGGGGGGAGAAGGAGGGAGGAGTCAGGAGTCAAGAGTCAGGAGGGAGGCGGATGGAGAAGGAGGGACGAGTCCGCCCTGTGCCAGGAGGCAAAGCACAAATGGTTTTGCTTTGCCCAGTGCCAGGAGGACGAGGAAGAGGAAGATGGGAAGAGGGGGAAGAGGGGGAAGAGGAGTAGGAGGAGGAGGAAGAGGAAGAGGCGTGGGAGGAAGCAGGAGGAGGACGACGACGACGAGCCTGCCCAGGAGGAAAGAGGAAGTGGAAGGAGGAAGGAGCGTGGAACAACATGTTTTGTATGACGCTGGCTTATTGCCGCGATTGAGATCTACATGCGCCAAGACAGAGGGTCACTGGACAAGCAAATTATCCAGGCGAAGGACCTCACCATACGCAGTTGTGATTACCGTCGTTGCGGGTATCGCCTTGGAGGGATCTCCTCACGGGGCCATGAAGCATGCGAAGGGTGTGCCGACATGGGGCGAGGCCGCCATGTGGGCGCTGCCACTGGGACTTTAAGTGGGACCCATTATGGTGCCGCGAAGCGTGCGACGGGTGCGCCGCAATGGGGGGGGCCGCCACTGGGGCCTTCGGTGGAGCTCCTTATGGAGCCACAAAGCGCTGTACTGGGTGGGGGAACTGCATGCGAACACCGCAAGTGGGGTCTTCAGCGGAACTCCCTACGGAGCCACGAAACGCTGTACTGGGCGGGGGCGAAACATGCGAAAAAACGCAACCGAGGCATTCAGTGGAGCTCCCTTTGGGGCCACGAAACGCTGTACTCGGTGGTGGAGACGCATGCGGACACCGCCTCTGATGCCTTCGGTGGAGACCCCTATGGGGCCACGAAGCACTGCACTGGGAGGAGGAACCGCATGCGAACACCGCCACTGAAGCCTTCGGAAGAGCTCTGTAGTGGGTGGAGGAACCGCATGCGAACACCGCCACTGAGGCATTCGGTGGAGCTTGCTATGGGGCAACGGGGTGAGGGAGGCCGCATGCGACCACCGCCACTGAGGCCTTCGGTGGAGCCCCCTGTGGGGCCATGAAGCGCTGCACTGGGTGGGGGTGACGCATGCGGGCGGTGCCACCAGGGCCTTCGGTGGAGCTCCCTCTGGGGCAACGAAGCGCTGTACTGGAAGGGGTTGGCGCATGCGGGCGGTGCCACTGGGGCCTTCGGTGGATCTCCCTATGAGGCCACGAAGCGCTGTCTTGGGTGGGTGTGGCGCATGCGAGAAGGTGCCACTGGGGCCTTCGATGGAGCTCCGTATGGGGCCACGGAACGCTGTGCTGGGCCAGGGTAACGCATGCAGGCGGTGCCACTGGAGCCTTCGATGCAGCTTCCTACGGGGTCACGAAACGCTGCACTGGGTGGGGGTGACGCATGCGGGCGGTGCCACCGGGGCCTTCGGTGGAGCCCCCTATGGGGCAACGAAGCGCTGCACTGGGAAGGGGTGACGCATGCAGGCGGTGCCACTGGGGCCTTCGATGGAGCTCTCTATAGGGCAACGAAGCGCTGTACTGGGTGGGGTTGGCGCATGCGGGCGCTGCCACTGGGGCCTTCGGTGGAGCTCCCCATGGGTGGGGTCACGAAACGCTGTACGGGGTGGTGGTGGCGCATGCGGGCGGCGGTGCCACCGGGGCCTTCGGTGGAGTTCCCTATGAGACCACGAAACGTTGTACTGGGTGGGGGAACCGCATATTGATGAGGGCGGAGGAGGGAGGATGGGAGAGGAGAAGGAAGGAAGAAGAAGTAACGCGGGGCGCTCTCTCTCTCTCTCTCTCTCTTTCTCTCTCTCTCTCTCTCTCTCTCTCTCTCTCTCTCTCTCTCTTCACAACAAGGACCCAACACCACAGGATGGTCGGGAAAAACAAAACGAGGGGGGACGTATGGGAAAGCATGAGAGGTTCAGAAGCCCGACGGGTGCGCCAACCCAGCTAGGAAGGGAGAAGGTGAGGAACATGGGAGCTCGAGACTGCGGCCGCCAGGGCTGCAGCAAGCAGCAAGCCCTGCAACGCACAGATGAACAGGCGTTGCCAACCACATGAAGTGGATACGAGCACCTGAGCGGGGCCGCGCACCGATGACAGGCAACTAGCCACAACAAGCGCGCATAGCCTTAACTCGGGCCTGTTCCCCCTGCAGGGGGATTTTGTGCGAAAAATTAAAACTATCCTGGCGAAGGACCCAACCATATGCAGTTGTGAGTATCGCAATTGTGAGTATCTTCTTCGGTGGCGCTCCCTATGGGGCCACGAACCGCATGAGGGGTGCGCCGAAATGTGGCGGGGTACACAACGCAAAGGAACACGATAGATCTGATTACGAGAGAAAGAACGCGGGTGAGTCAGAGCGCGAGGGAATCTGAGTATGAATGGGTCTGCGCGCGAGTGAATATATTTGCATGGGTGCGATCATGGAAACGCCTAGTGTAAGTGTCGAGCATGCCTGTCCGAACACACGTGACGCTGGGCGTGGCCGCCGCAGGCAGCTTCCGCGGGAACCCCGACGGCAGCGTCCGCACGTCGCGACGCCCATGTCGGCACGCCTCTTGCGTGGATCGCGCCCGCTTTCGGCTCTTCTTTTCCTTCCTCTTTGCCCGCGCACTCCAAAATCCAAGGCTGCGGGCGCAGCGCAGCGCGGAGTCCCCGCGACGCGCGCTGGTCGCCCCGGGCGGGGTCCCAGCGACGCGCGCGGGTCGTCCGCTGCGCGAAGCAGAGAGAGCTGACTAGCTAACTGGCTGGCTGATAGCGGGCAAGTCTCTGACCGCTGGGCAGAGCGACGACGGGCGAACGAGGCGCCGGGCCCCCCGCAGCGCGGAGTTCCCGCGACGCGCGCTGGTCGCCCCGAGAGGGTCCCAGCGACGCGCGCGGGTCGTCCGCGGCGCGAGGCCAAACAATTAGTCGGGCAGTCGAGAGAAGGCGCGGCTCGGGGGAGACGCTCCTCAGGTCAGGCCTCGCGGATGAACTCGGTGAAGCCGAGCTCCCTGGCGAGGGCCGTCGCTTCCCTCCTGCACCGCTTCGTGCGCGCCGCAAACTGCTCCAGCTGCTTCCGCAAGCCCTGCGGCGGCCCTGCCAGGAAGAACTCGATGCGCGGCGCCCGCATGAGCAGGAGGTCCTCGTGGCGCGTGGCGCGCGAGAGCAGCACGTAGAGCTCCAGCCACCAGTCGTCGTCCTCCTTCTTGCCGTTCCCTACCTCGTGGCGGCCGCAATCCAGGATCACGCCTGGGCGACGTCGACCGAGGGAGCAGCGCGCCGGGCAGCCGACGGCCCAGGGCGAGAGTCCACAGGACCGAGAGATGGTCTGGCCGCGGACTGCTCGCGCCCCGGAGGTCTGGCCGCCCCCGGAGCGCCGTTCCCCCGCCCCGTCGCCTTCGCGCATGGTGCGCCCCTGGCACGCCACCGTGGTGATGACCCTGCCGTGCGAGAAATGCGGGGGGTGTGCCGAAATGGGTGGGGGTGACGCATGCGGGCGGCGGCACTGAGGCCTTCGGTGGAGCTCCCTATGGAGCCACGAAACGTGTGAGGGGTGTGCCGAAATGGGTGTGGGTGACGCATGCGGCCGCGGGCACTGGGGCCTTCGGTGGAGCTCCCTATGGAGCCACGAAACGTGTGAGGGGTGTGCCGAAATGGGTGTGGGTGACGCATGCGGCCGCGGGCACTGGGGCCTTCGGTGGAGCTCCCTATGGAGCCACGAAACGTGTGAGGGGTGTGCCGAAATGGGTGTGGGTGACGCATGCGGCCGCGGGCACTGGGGCCTTCGGTGGAGCTCCCTATGGAGCCACGAAACGTGTGAGGGGTGTGCCGAAATGGGTGTGGGTGACGCATGCGGCCGCGGGCACTGGGGCCTTCGGTGGAGCTCCCTATGGAGCCACGAAGCGTGTGAGGGGTGTGCCGAAATGGGTGTGGGTGACGCATGCGGCCGCGGGCACTGGGGCCTTCGGTGGAGCTCCCTATGGAGCCACGAAACGTGTGAGGGGTGTGCCGAAATGGGTGTGGGTGACGCATGCGGCCGCGGGCACTGGGGCCTTCGGTGGAGCTCCCTATGGAGCCACGAAACGTGTGAGGGGTGTGCCGAAATGGGTGTGGGTGACGCATGCGGCCGCGGCCACTGGGGCCTTCGGTGGAGCTCCCTATGGAGCCACGAAACGTGTGCGGGGTGTGCCGAATTGGGTGTTGATGATGATGATGATGCTGATGATGATGATGATGATGATGATGATGATGATGATGATGATGATGATGGGAGGGGGGAGGAGGCAGCGGGAGGAAGGAAGGAAGGAAGGAAGGAGAACGCGGGGCACCGTCTCTTCAAAACGAGGACCCAACACCACAGGATGGTTGGGAACAAATATTCCCTAAATGCCAAATTCTCCTGGCGAAGGACCCAACCATATGAAGTTGTGGGTACCGCAATTGTGAATCTTTTCTTCGGTGAAGCTCCCTCCTGGGCCACGAAGCGCTGCGCTGGGCGGGGGGGGAACGCATGCGGGCGGTAGCACTGGGGCCGTCGGTGAAGCTCCCTATGGGGCCACGAAGCGCTGCACTGGGTGGGTGAAAACACAAAATTAAGCGTGTGGGACGCATGCGGGCGGTCCCATTGGGGGTTTCGGTGGGGCTCCCTATGGGGCCACGAATCGCTGTACTGGGTCGGTGAAAGTGCCAAATTGGGTGTGGGGGACGCATGCGGGCGGTCCAAATGGAGGCTTCGGTGGAAATCCCTGTGGGTGACGCATGCGGGCGGTCAGCCTGGTGGCTTCGGTGGAGCTCCCTATGGGGCCACGAAGCGCTGTGCTGGGTGGGCGAAACTACCAAATTGGGCATGGTGGATGCATGCGGGCGGTCCCACTGGGGGCTTCGGTGGGCCTCCCTATGGAGCCACGGGGCGCTGTACGGGGTGGGTGGCAATGCCAAATCGGGCGCGGGCGGCGCATGCGGACGGTCCCACTGGGGGCTTTGGTGGAGCTCCCTGTGGGGTCACGGAGCGCTGTACTGGGTGGGTGACAATGCCAAAGTGGGTGTGGGGGGACGCATGCGGGCTGTCCCACTGGGGGTTTCGGTGAGGCTCTGTATGGGGCCACGAAGCGCTGTCCTGTGTCGGTGAAAATGCCGAATTGGGTGTGGGGGGGGGACGCACGCGGGCGGTCCCACTGGGGGCTTCGGTGGGGCTCCCCATGGGGCCACGAAACGCTGTACTGCGTGGGTGAGAATGCCAAATTGGATGTGGGGGGCGCATGCGGGCGGTCCCACTGGGGGCCTCGGTGGAGTTCCCTCTGAGGCCACGAAACGATGTGCTGGGTGGGTGACCATGCCTAGTTGGGTGTGGGGGACGCATGCCGGCGGTCCCACTGAGGGCTTCGGTGGGGCTCCCTATTGGGCCACGAAGCGCCGTACTGGGTGGGTGAAAATTCCAAATTCGATGTGGGGGACGCATGTGGGCGGTACCACTGTGGGCTTCGGTGGAGCTCCCTATGGTGTCACGAAACGCTGTAGTGGGTGGGCGAAAATGCCAATAGGCGTGGGGGACGCATGCGGGCGGCCCCACTAGGGGCTTCGGTGGAGCTCCCTATGTGGCCACGAAACGCTGGACTGGGTGGGCGAAAATGCCAAAGTGGGCGTGGGGGACGCATGCGGGCGGTCCCACTGGGGGGTTCGGTGGAGCTCCCTATGGGGCCACGAAGCGCTGTACTGGGTGGGTGAAAATGTCAAACTGGGTGTGGGGGACGCATGCGGGTGGCCCCACTGGGGGCTTCGGTGGAGCTCCCTATGGGGCCACGAAGCGCTGTACTGGGTGAGTGAAAATGCCAAGTTGGGTGTGGGGGGGACGCATGCGGGAGGTCCCGCTGTGGGCTTCTGTGGAGCTCCCTATGGGGCCACGACACGTGTGAGGGATGTGCCGACATGGGTGTGGGGGACGCATGCGGGCGGTGGAGCGGAGGAGGGGGAGGAGGAGGAGAGGAGGAAAGGAACGCGGGGACCGTCTCTTCAAAACGAGGACCCAACACCACAGGACGGTTGGGACAAATACTCAAGAAAATCATCCCCTGACTATGTTTGGAATATTTCTGAATTTCCCTCCTGTAGAGGGACAGGCCCGACTCAAGCATTGCCGATGCTTGGCCAATGCTTGGCGGCGTGCACAAGGGGTGGGGGGAAGGGGGGGGGCTTCTTAGAAGCAGGCTGCTTCTTATAAGGCGCCGGCCTTACATCTACGAATAAGGCCCGCGCCTTCCAAGAAGCAGGGGTGCTGCTAAGAAGCCCTCCCCCCTCCCCCCATCCCCCTCTGCGCGAGGCTGAAATGCGCACGGGGGCGACGGGGGACACCCGGACGGGGGGGGGGAGGGCAGACGGAAGGCCCCGGACTGGAAGCCAGGCTCCGGCAAGCTGCTGGGCGCGCACCGGGAGGGAGGCCAGTCATAGCTGCGGCCAGAGGGATCGAAGAAGAGTCACACGGACGAGGAGGAAGAGGAGGAGGAGGAGGAGGAGAAGGATGAAGGCGGAAGGAAGAGACCGAGGGTCATCAGGAAAAGCAGGAGGCCAATCCGGAACATTTCCGACAACGAGGAGGGTGGATATGAATCCAGATGCCGAAGGAGAAGAGAGACGGTACGACGAGGAGGTAGGGCAGAGGCAAGCGCACGGAACGGACAGCTCGAAAGCGCACCATCTCACAACGAGCGCAGTCCGCCCAGCGCAGCCGAAGCAAGCTGCACGGCAAGATGAGCGCTGGAGGCTGCGTAGGCGGGAGCCCGACTGAGGGGGAGGCCGAATGGGGGCAAGCCACAAGCAGCGGGCCTGGACAGACCTACGGCGATGCCAAGAATCTGCCGAGACGATGGCGGCAGCAATGCGGAACGCAAAGGCCTGTAAAGAAAGAAAGGCCCAGGGCAGGCATGCCACAATCAAACGGCCTTGCTCCCTGGGGCGGGAGTCAAGGCATGCTTTTGATCTGCGCTCGAGCCAAGTAAACCAGCCATCATTCTCGTGCAAGAGAGCGAATTGAATCCAGCATGACCGACGCTAGAAACCCTTGCCTGCTTTGCACACCTTGGTGCTGCGAAGCCGGCCGTCGTGCAGGATAGTCCCGCGATGTGTGCACACGGGTCGCTTGCTGGGCCCGCACTTAAAGACAGTGGAGCCATCCTCTGCTGGCTCTGGAAACAGGCCATGTCCTGCCCCCGCACGACCTGCAGCTGGGAGGCAGTACTGAATCGCAAGAACCATCCTCAGCCTTGCTTGGGTCGCTTTGAGGCGGCTGGTCGTCTCCCGAAGCCTGGAGAGACTCAAGCGTGGGCAGGGGAGGACGCTCGTGCTCTGGCAAAGCGCCGTATGGAGCGGCGTCCTCATATGTAAGACCAGCCCGTCTAGCCCAGAGGTGCGCATTGACGCCCCCCAGTCGTCGACGACCAGTGCTTCCGGCATCCAGTGCTCCCGAGGAGGAGACAACTCTTGAACGCCTGTCTATGAGCGACGGCACCTCTCATCCTCGGCCTTCCAACGCAGGGAATGGGAGTGCGAACGTGGGCGCCCTTCGGGCAGCGCGTCTGCAAAGCAACTGGCGGCGAGCGCCACTGAAGACACGCCGGCCTGCCGGGTCACCGGATCTAAGGGCACATGCCTTGAGAGTGCGGCGCCTCGCAGCCCACTCGCGCGAGGAACGCGCGAGTGTCTGGGCAGGCGACCCGGGGAGGCCCACGGGGGCAGGCGCGGGCTCGGACTCGGGAGCCGAGAGCGGGCGAGCGGAAGCATCACTGGCAGACCGCAGTGAGGACAAGCGAGACCATCTGTTCAGCCGACGCTGCTACTCGTGTGGTTGTCATGACAGTGGACACTCTGACCGTTCGGCCATGGAGCTTAACATGTCGTTTAAGCACATGCTCTAAGCATGTTCTAAGCATGCTTCAGCACTTTAGCGGCATGGTCGGGGCATGCTTCAGGCATGGGGAAATTACTTGGCAGCACGCCTCCTCTCTATTGATCCTCTTCCACCATACTACTCCTCATCTGGAGGCGGAAGAGAGACTACGATGGTCTTGGCCGAACAATCCGCAGCACCATCTCCGAAAACAACCGGAGGAGGTGGCACCGGGAGAGACGAGAGCTGCTCGGTCGCTGGGCCTGCGCCTGAAACCACTGCTGCACCTCTAGACCATGGTGTCGAAGGCACTGGAAGTTCCAGCAGGAGCGGGGGAAGCGCCGAGATGCCTGGACCTAGAACTCCCAGCAGAGGCGGAACAGGCACGGCAGCAGAAGATGCCACGGCGGAGCTCCGGGGAGGAGATGGCGGCGGCGGGTGGCGAGGGGGCAGCGGCGGCGCCGCGGGCTGCCTCGGCGGCGGAGGCGGACTGCGGCTACGGCTCGGGCCTGGGAGTTGCTTTAAGCTGGTGCGGTGCTAGTGCGCCCCCCCCCCCCCTTACGGCACGCCTCCGCGCGAAGGCGTGCCGTAAGGGGGTGGAGGCCGCGAGGGCATTGCTTTAAGCTAGTGCGGTGCTAGTGCGCCCCCCCCCCCTTACGGCACGCCTCCGCGCGAAGGCGTGCCGTAAGGAAGGGGGGAGGAGGGGACAAGCAGGAGCACGCTCACCGCGCCTGCCCCCCCCCCCCCGCCCCCTGCGGCTCGGCTGCGGGCCAGGGCGCCTCCCGTTGTCGCGCCACTGCGGGTTGGTCGAGGGCCGCGGCTGCTCGCGCCGCCTGGGGCCACGGGGGGGGTCCAGAGGGCGAGGGGAGGGAGAGGAGGGGAAGGAGGACGAGGGCGGGAGGGGAGGGCGAGAGGGGGGCGGGGAGCGGGACGAGGAAAAGGACGAGCAAGGTGAGGAGGGGAGGGACGCAGGAGGAAGGTTGGAGAAGGAGGAGAAGAGGAGGGGAGGTAGGAGGTAGGAGGTAAGGATTTAGGAGGTAGGAGGTAGGAGAGGAGGAGGAGGAGAAGGAGGAGGAGGAGGAGGAGGAAGACGAGGAGGAGGAGGAGGAGGTCTAGGAGGAGGAGAAGGACGAGGACGAGGAGGACGAGGAGGAGGTAGAAGGAGGAGAAGGGACGCAGGAGGATGATGAGGAGGAACGAGAAAGAAGAGGATCCGAACGCCCTTATCCGTAAGGCTGGAAAGAGGATGGACGAGGAGGGAGGGGAGGGGGAGGGGGAGGGGGAGGAGGAGGAGGAGGCGGAGGAGGAGGAGGAGGAGGAGAAGGAGGAGGAGGAGGCGGAGGAGGAGGAGGAGGAGGAGGAGGAGCGCACGTAGCTTGAATCCACGGTGACTCAGCTACCGTCAGGGCCCTAGCATCGCATCGCGACGAGGGCTGCGGCTCGTACTTCGCAATGGTAGGTGGGCGTGGCCGCTCTTGGCCTGCCCGCAATGTCAGCTTTCAGCTTGTGGTAAATATGGAAGCTCAGCACTACGATATGGTGGCAGCGCTGGCGGGGATACTCGAGTTCATAATCGGGCACTGCGCCAAGCCCCAGACGTGTGCGAGGACAGGCGGGGAGGAAACCACGAGGGAAAGCGAGAAGGTGGAGGAGACGAGGACAAACAAGGTAGTGCTGGAAGGAATCTGGGGCTTAGCATCCAAACAAACACTGACACTCCGTAGCGCTCGGAATTCGTGCGGACGTGGTCCATCCGCCGGACAATGTCTTGATGTGTGCCCAAGCCCACGAAGGAGGAGACCGAGCTAGGATGGATCGGAGCGCCTCCCATCTCCGCCCGAGCTCTGCTACGGGGATCTGGGGGTCATGGGGCAGCCACGCATGAATCCTTCGGGCAAGGAGGGAGGGGAAAGAGTCGGGGAAGAGCGAGGAAATGAGAGAGCGTGTCAGGAACCGCTGGGGGCGAGGACGTCTCGCCTCCAGCCGGGCGCCGTGGACCTCGATCCGTGCAGCACGGGTCGCCGTGTCCCACGCCTGGCGGGCGATGCCTGGCGGGGCCCCAGGACTCCGAGAGCAACTGTTCAGAGTATTCGCCTATGGATGACGAGTTTTTCCAGCATGCTGGGCTCCGGAGCCCACGCGAGAAGCGCGCAACACCTCCGTGCCTTTCCGCCTGCCGCCCGAGAATCGCGAGGGCCCCCCGCCAAGCTCGCCCGCCCGCCGTCCCCAACGTGTGGGACGCGATCCTCCAGGCAGCGGCAGCGCACGAAGTCCGAATCGGGCAGGAGGTAGGAGGAGGAGGAGGAGGAGGAGGAGGAGGAGGAAGAGGAGGAGGAGGAGGATGTTGGAGGTCGGAGCAGAATAGGAAGACGGGGAGAAGGTGGAGGAAGAGGATGAGGAAGCAAGTCTAGAAACAAGCAGGCAGCAGGCCACTTGGAAGGTGGAGAGGAGGGAAGCGGAGAAAGGATAATTGACCATGGATAAAGCAATAAGGATGAAGAAGAAGCGAGGAGGAAAACGAAGGAAAGAGGCAAGATTCGGCCACAAATTACCGTCGACTGGCCAGACTCCGTGGACGTACGGACCACTGAATGAGCCATGAAATTGCTTCTCGCGCAGCTCACCACAAGTGGTGACAACTCACACTTCGCAATACCTATTTGTATGACTTGTCCTGTCCTTCTTCCAGCCACTCGGGCGAACCTTGCTATCAGCTCCCCGTCGCCCCCTTCGCCCCCTTCGCCCAATCAGCTCCCCTTCCCCAGGTGTTTGATTGTTGTGTGGTTCCTGCCCCCTTCGCTGCCCCGCGGATGTGCCTGACTTGAGAGTCACACGTTGCACGTGCCGTCAACTTGCCACGTGAGCCTCGCCTGACATTCCTGCGCTGGTCCCGCCACATCGTCTGACCTTGCTGCCTTCGCCCCGCCACTCCAGGGAGCGAACACGTATCCAAACGAGCCCTCGCCAGGCTAGGAGGCAGCCAGAAGACATAGACTTGGCAACGCCCCGAGCTGTCTTTCTTTTTCCCGGAAAAGGCGTGGGCCCAAGGCTCTCTTTTAGTCGGTTTTCCCCCCGACCCCTACGGGAAGAGGGCTGGCGAGATCATTCTGCAGTTGAACAAATGCGTTCTTCGCGTGCACGCTCGAGAGAAGTTTGCCCCCCATCTCGGATCCTCGATAAATAAGCGGGTCCGCAGACCACCGCTTTCCTTCGTTAAAACAAATGTGGCGTATCTTTAACAAAATCCTTTAAGAAAATCAAAGTCTGGAGCCCCGACCAGGACACACAAAATGTGAAAATGTTGACTTTTTGCGTGCCCGCTCGAGGATGGCGCGTCCTGCGCGCAGAAATTCTGGGGATGGCTCGAGCGAAACGCTCGTTTTGTAAAATTTGACGGGTCTGAGCGCTCAAGGATTCCCAGGGGGTGCGTAATTTACAAAGGATCCTGGCCCTGGGAGCGCGGATGCCGCGTAATTTACTAGCGATCGTGGCCGTGAGAGTGTGGGGGCTGCGTAATTTTCACGTGTCCAGGCAATCATGGGGGTATCTAACATGGTTGTCCCGAGCCAGGACCACGTGTTTGAACGTGTCCAGGGCACCCAGGGGTGTATCCAACATGGTTGCTCAGACTTTGATCCAAATGTTTTTACGTATCCAGGCCACCCAATGGGGTATCCAACATGAATGTCCCGAACTGGAACCACGTGTTTTTACGTGTTCAGGCCGCCCAGGGTGGTATCTAACATGATTGCCCCGAGCTGGCACCACGTGTGTTTACATGTCCAAGCCATCCAAGGGGATATCTAACTTAGTTGTCCCGAGCAGGGACCACGCGTTTTAACGTGTCCAAGCCACCCAGGGGTGTATCTGACATGGTTGCCCAGAGCTGGTCCCACGTGTGTTTACGTGTCCAGGCCATCCAGGGGGATACCTAGCATGGTTGTCTCGAGCTTGAACCATGTGTCTGTACGTGTCCAGGCCGCCCAGGGTGGTATAACATGATTGTCCCGAGCTGGCACCACGTGTTTTTACGCGTGCAAACCACCCAAAGGGATATCTAACATAGTTGCCCCGGACAAGGATCACGTGTTCAACGTGTCCAAGCCAGCCAGGGGTATATCTAACATGGTTGCCCAGAGCTGGGCCCACGTGTTTACGTGTCCAGACCACCCGAAGGGTAGCTAACATGATTGTCCCGAATTGGAACCGAGTGGTTTTACGTGTCCAGGCCGCCCAGGGGGTATTTAACATGGCGGAGCCAAGTGCTTTCGCGCGTCCAGGCCACCTATGGGGGTATCTAACATGGGCCTCCTGTGGCCTTTCTGGGGGCCTGGAACGGACGTCTGACATGAAGATGTGTTGAGGATGTCACGAGCAAACCACTTGCTATCCCTTCCAGTTCGCCCAAGCGGATGGTAGGAGGTGGCACGTCCATCGGCACGTTTCGTAGCTCGTCCCCTTTGGCACGTCCCGCGGTGCGTCCCCATGGCACGTCCCTTGGCACGTCGCCTGGCGCGTCCCTTGGGAAGTTCCGCGGCGCGTCCTCCTGGCATGTTCCCCTGTCAATTAGCTCTGGGGGAACTACTATGTGTTCAGGCAGCTCGAGCTTAAGATCCAGATCAGTTCGGTCAGGACCCAGATGCAAAGGAGGACCCGACCCACAACACTATAGAACACAATCGTGGCATGGCACATCGCAGTTCAGCACGGCGCAGCATAGCACAGCCCTCGGCACAATACATCAAGATCAATACACTCAACATTGCAACCTAGTACGTTCCCTGGCACGTCCCGTGGCGAATGCCCCTGGCACGTCGCGCGGCGCGTCCTTTGGCACGTTCCTTGGCACGTCCATTGGCACGTTCCGTAACGCGTCCCCTTGGCACGCCCCGCGGTACGTCCCCATGGCACGTCCGCTGGCACGTCGCCTGGCGCGTCGCTTGGAATGTCCCGCGGCGCGTCCTCCTTGCATGTCCCCTTGTCAAACAACTGTGGGGCAGCTACTATGTGCTCCGGCAGCTCGAGCTTAAGATCCAGATCAGTTCGGTCAGGACCCAGATGCAAAGGAGGACTCGACCCACAACACTATAGAACACAATCGTGGCATGGCACATCGCAGTTCAGCACGGCGCAGCATAGCACACCCCTTGGCACGGTGCATCAAGATCAATACACGCAGCATTGCAACATGGCACGTTTCCTGGCACGTTCCGTGGCGCGTCCCGTGGCGAGTCCCCCTGGCACGTCGCGCGGCGCGTCCTTTGGCACGTCCCTTGGCACGTCCATTGGCACGTTCCGTAACGCGTCCCCTTGGCACGTCCCGCGGTGCGTCCCCATGGCACGTCCGCTGGCACGTCGCCTGGCGCGTCCCTTGGGACGTACCGCGGCGCGTCCTCCTAGCATGTCCCCTTGTCAATGAGCTTTGGGGTAGCTACTATGTGCTCAGGCAGCTCGAGCTTAAGATCCAGATCAGTTCGGTCAGGACTCGGATGTAAAGGAGGACTCGATCCACAGCACTACAGAACACAATCGTGGCATGGCACATCGCAGTTCAGCACGGCGCAGCAAGGCACGGTACATCAAGATCAATACACTCAGCATTGCAACATGGCACGTTCCCTGGCACGTTCCATGGCGCGTCCCGTGGCGAGTCCCCCTGGCACGTCGCGCGGCGCGTCCCCTGGCACGTCCCGTGGCACATCCATTGGCACGTTCCGTAGCGCGTCCCCTTGGCACGTCCCGCGGTGCGTCCCCATGGCACGTCCGCTGGCACGTCGTATGCCACGTCCCTTGAAACGTTCGGCGGCGCGTCCTCCCAGCATGCCCCCTTGTCAATTAGCTTTGGGGCAGCTACGTTGTGCTCAGGCAGCTCGAGCTTAAGATCCAGATCAGTTCGGCCAGGACCCGGATGCACACGAGGACTCGATCCACAACGCTATAGAGCACAATCGCGGCATGTCACATCGCAATTCAGCACGGCGCAACACAGCACAGCCCTCGGCACGGTACATCAAGATCAATACACGCAGCATTGCAGTTGCCCGTCGCCCAATCAAATGTGTTTGAAACGTTGCCATGCCGTACATGTCTGTATTCCTTTCCGTGTTCGTGGGTCGATCATGTTCTTTCTGTCCAAAAAAAAACTGTTGCGTGCCCGCTCAAGGATGGCACGTCCCGCGCGCAGGAATTTCGAGGATGTCTCGAGCCCCGCGCTTGTTTTGTGGAAGGAAAAGGCGGGCTTGTTGCGTGCCCGCTCGAGGATGGCGCACCCTGCGTGCCGAATGTCTGAGGATGTCTCTGGCGAAACGCTTGTTTTGCAGCGCTTAAAAGGCCTGGGCGCCCTAATATGCCCAGGTGGTTCTGGGAGTGCGGTAGGACCATCATTTACAAAGAATCGTGGTCCTGGGAGCACGGATGCCGCTTAATTTACTAAGGATCCTGGCCCTGGGAGCGCGGACGCAGCGTAATTAACGAGGGCGCCTGGCCCTGGAGGCGCGAACCCAGCGTACTTTACGAGGGATCGTGCCCCTGGGAGCGCGAACACTACGTAATTCATTAGGGAGCGCGGCAATGGGAGCGCGGACTCAGCGTAGTTTACTATGGATCGTGGCCCAAGGAAAGCGGACGCAGTGTAATTTACCAATGATTGTGGCCCTGGGAGCGCGGACGCATCGTCATGTAAGATGGGTCGTCGCCCTGGGAGCGCGGACGCAGCCTAATTTACGAGGGGTCATGGTCCTGGGGGGGCGGACACCATGTAATTTAGTAGGGGTTCTGCCCCTGGGAGCGTGCACAAAGCATAGTTGACGAGGGATCGTGGCCCTGGTGGCACGGACGCAGCGACATTTACACGCGAACCCAATGTGATGTACGAGTGACCGTGGCCCTCGCAGCGCGAACCCAGTGTAATTTGCCAAGGATCCTGGCCCTGGAGCACGAATCCTGCGTCAGCTTCCGATGGATCGTTGCCCTGAGAGCACGAACCACATGTTCGAGGGACCGTGGCCTTGGGAGCGTGACTCGCCCTGGGAGCGCGGACGCCGCGTGACTTTCGATGGATCGTTGTCTTGGGAGCGCGGACGCAGCGTTCCCTGGTACGCCCCCTGGCATGTCCGCTGGCACGTTCCGTGGCGCAGCCCTCTGGCACGTTCCGTGGCGCGTCCCGTGGCGCTTCCGCCTGGCACATCGCGCGGCGAGTCCCCTGGCATGTCACTGTGCGGCGCGGCACAACGCAGAGAAGCACAACACAGCCCTTGGGCACGTCGCGCGGACGCGCCCCCTGGCACGTCCCCTGGCACGTCCGCTGGCACGTTCCGTGGCGCGTCCCCCTGGCACGTCCCGTGGCGCGTCCCCTTGTCACGTCGCGCGGCGAGTCCCCCTGCAGGTCCCCTGGCACGTCCATTGGCACGTCCCGTGTCGCGTCCCCTGGCATGTCACTGGGCGCGTCCATTGGCACAACACAGCCCCTGGCACAATGGCATCACCATTGGTACCTGGCGCGTCTACTGGCACCTCCCCTGGCACGTCCGCTGGCACGTCCGCTGGCACGTTCCGTGGCGCGTCCCCTGGCACGTTCCGTGGCGCGTCCCCCTGGCACATCGCGCGGCGCGTTGGCACGTCCCCTGGCACGTCCACTGGCACGTTCAGTGGCGCGTCCGTTGGCACGCCACTGTGGCGCGGCACAGCGCAGAGCGGTACAACACAGCCCCTGGCACAGCGCCATCACCATTGATGTCTTCAGCATTGCCACTGCCTATCGCCCAATCGAAGTGCTTGGAGACGTTTCAATTCCTCGCAGTTCTAAATCTGCCAACGCTTTCGGCGTGTGCGAGGGGTTTGTCCGTTCGAGTCGTCGTCTCCGTCAGTCGTCGTCTGCGTCGTCCCCTTTCCCTGCGCCCTCCTCAAGCGTGTCAGCGAAAGAAAAACCTCCGAATGTCGTAATCGGATCGAAGGGAAGCCCTTTCCCTTTGATCCCTTCCCCGTCGGGGGGGGGGGTCCCGGGGGGGGGGTCAGATACGCATCCCCCCCTGGAGGTCCTGGGGCTGCAACAAGTACCAAGACAAGCCAAGAGTGCCCCAAGAGGCCCCCAAGACGGTCCAAGAGGGGCCCCCTATCGCCAAACGATCGGTCCAACACGTCTTCACGCTCCCAGACTGCCCAGGAGACCTCCAAGACGCCCCAAGAGGCCTCCAAAGGCAATCCCGGGAGGGCCCCAAGAAGCACAAATCACTGATTTCCCTTTGAATTTTTGACAGGTTTGGGCGTTCTCGCCTTTTCCGCTTCCCGCCGCTCCAAGACGGCCGAAGAGGCCCCCAAGATCGCCCCAAGACGGCCCAAGAGGCTTCCAAGAGCGCTCCAAAGCATCCCAAGAGAACCCCAAGACAGCCCAAGACGCCTCCAAGACGGCCCAAGAGGCCCCCAAGACGGCTCCAAGAGCGTGCTTTGACGAAGAACCCGAAAGGACATTTCGAGCCCTCGGCCCCGAGAAGCTCCTAGCAGGCTCCAAGAGGTTCCCAAGAGGCCCCAAGAAGCCCACAAGAGGCCCCCAGGACACCCGAAAAGGTCTCCAAGAGGCCCCCAAGAGGCTCCCAAGAGACCCCAAGATTCCTACCGAGAGGCCCCCGAGAGCCTTCCCAAGAGACCCCAAGAAGCATCCCTGAGGACTCGGGCCCACGTCAGCGTCGTCGTCGTCGTCGCCGCCGCCATCGCCGCCGTCGTCGTCGACGTCCCCCTTCAGGGTCGGTGGCACCGGCCGTAAGACCTTCGCAATCAAACTTATCCAAAACACGTCCTAGAATTACATAATTGCTACACGCGGTTCCATTTTACAACATTATGTAGAGCCCCGTACCCCTCAACGGAATCACGCCACATCCGTGAACCAAGGTGCCTCCCCCCTTCTGGGCTTCAAGAACCAGCCCAAACCTACAGAAAATCTATGATTTGGATCTCTTGGGCCTCTTGGGATCCCAACAGGGCCTCAAGACGGCGACCCAAGACGGCCCCAAAACGGCCCAAGATGGCCCCAAGAGAAGGTTCTCTTTTAGCTGTTTACCCCTGGAATTGACGGGAAGAGGGCCGGCAAAATTATTTGCGGTAACTAACGAGGCGGGAAGAGGGCCGGCGAAATTATGTTTGAGGATGTCCCGAGCGAAACGCTTGTTTAGCAGAACGTGTTGAGGATGTCTCGAGCGAAACTGTTGTTTTATGTTATAGATCGTCCTCTCCTGGGGACCAGAATTCAAAGGATCTCTCAAGTGAAATGCTTGTTTTCACGTGCCCAGGTCTTGAGGATGTCTCGAGCGAGACGCTTGGATTCACGCATCCAGGTTGCCCAGGCAGATGTCTAGTATGAGGATTTGTTGAGGATGTCTCGAGCGAGATGCTTGTTTTCACGCGTCCAGGTCGCCCAGGTGAATGTCTGGCTTGAGGATGTGTTGAGGAGGCGAGTCCCCCTGGCACGTCGCGCGGCGCGTCCCCTTGCACGTCCCGTGGCACGTCCATTGGCACGTTCCGTAGCGCGTCCCCTTGGCACGTCGCGCGGTGCGTCCGCATGGCACGTCCCCTGGCACGTCACCTAGCGCGTCCCTTGGGACGTCCCGCGGCGCGTCCTCCTGGCATGTCCCCCTGTCAATTAGCTCTGGGACAGCTACTATGTGCTCAGGCAGCTCGAGCTTAAGATCCACATCAATTCGGTCAGGACTCGGATGCAAAGAGGGACTCGATCCACAACGCTATGGAGAACAATCGCGGCATGGCACATCGCAATTCAGCACGGCGCAGCACCTCACAGCCCTCGGCACGGTACATCAAGATCGGTACACCCAACAATGCATTTGCATTGTGTCTTTGAAACGCTGCCATGCCTTGCATTTCTAGATTCCTTTCCAGGTTCGTGGGTCGATAATGTTTTTGAACAGTTTAGCGTCGTCGCCTTTTTCAACTCTCGGGAGCCCATGGCGGCGCAAACAGCCCCAAAGATGGTCCCAAGACGGCCCCAGAGGCCTCCAAGCGGACTTCGAGACGGCCCAAGAGGGCCCCGAGATTTCCCAAAGAGGCGGCCAAGACGGTCCAAGATGCCCCCAAGACGGCCCAAGAGGACTCCAATGGAGCCCCAAAGCGGCCCCGAGAGGTCCCCCAGATGGCCTCCGAAGGGGCCAGACGGCGCAAGAGCGCCACCAGACGCCTCAACACGCGTCAAAGATGCCCCAAGAGGCCCCAAAGAGACCCCCAAGAGGCCCTCAGAGGCCCCCAAGAAGCCTCCAAGAGGCCCCCAAGAGGCCTCCAAGAGGCTTCAAGAAACCACCCAAAGGCCCGCGAAATTGTATACGAATGGCGCGCGGTTGCTATGCTCATCGGAATTTGAACTTCGCGCTGCCTTGTGCTGACGCGCGGTGAATACTAAATGCCTTCGTGGACATTCGCATCCGCTCCCGTGGGGCTGACAACGCCCCGGGGCGGGCAGAACGGCACGACAGACCAGCGCGGCAGACGAGCAAGGCAAACCATCCAACGCCCAGTGTTTTCGTGTTCCGACCGTGCACCCCGCGAAGCGACAGGAATCTTTTTCACCGCAAACATCCAACCAGCACACCGCAAGCCAAAATGATTCACACCGATCCCGCTGCACACCGACTGCGGCCTGTCAGCTTGCTGACTGTCCGCGGCGCCGTCTGTCAGCTCGAGGAGAAGCAGGAGACAATGCGGTGGAACTCTTGTGGCCCCATACCTCCCTGTCCTACTCATCCGTACGTTCATCCTATGATCCTGCCCTCCAAACCTGCAGTCTTCCGGAACGGAAAAATACGCTACCGAGGAACCCCACATACTTCGTTTGAGCTCTCGTCTTAGCATCGCTGACGTGCAACATATGTGGATGATGCCAGGTGGTCAAGAAAGTGCCGCGCCTGCAGTGCCGTGGACGACCAGGGCGCATAGCGCCCCCACCCCCAGCGCATCCCATGTGGCGTCGAGGAAGTGCCACGCCTGCCATGCACTGCGAGCCTGCAACGTATAGCGCCCCCACCCCCTGCGCACCCCCTGTGCCGTCGAAGAGAAACGCCACGCTCTCCGACACTGGCACGCATAAAGGCCGCGCTGAGAGACCACCCCCTGCGCACCCCCTCTGGTGTCGAGGAAGTGCCACGCCTGCCACGCTCTCCGGCACTGGCGCGCATAGGGGCCGAGGTGAGAGACACCCCCTGCGCACCCTCTTTGGTGTCGAGAACTTGCCACGCCTGCCCTCCGACCCTGGCAGGCATAAAGGTCGCGGTGAGAGACCAACCCCTGCGCCCCCGCTCTGGTGCCGAGGAAGTGCCACGCCTGCCACGCTCTCCGACCCTGGCACGCATAGAAGCCGCGTTGAGAGACCACCCCCTGCGCACCCTCTCTGGCATCGAGAAAGTGCCACGCCTGCCACGCTCTCAGTCCTGCTAGACCCAACCCCCTGCGCACCCCCTGTGGTGTCGAGAAAGTGCCACGTTTGCTATACCCTGGACGACCGGGGCGCGTGGCGGGCGCGCTGAGAGACCCCCCCTGCTCATCCCGTATGGTGTCGAGAAGATACCACGCCTGCTGTACCTGGACGACCGGGCGCGTAGCAGGCTCGCTGAGGGACCACCCCCTGCGCACCCCCTGGAGAGAGTGCCACGCCTGCTATGCCCGGGACGACAGGGGCGCATAGCGAGCGCGCTGAAGGACAACCCCCTGCGCACCCCGTGTGGTGTCGAGAAAATGCCACGCCTCCTATGCCCTCGACGGCCGGGGCGCATAGCGCCCGCGCTGAGAGACCATCCCCTCCGCACCTCCCATGGTATCGAGAAAATACCACGCCTGCTATGCCCTGGACGACTGTGGCGTATATAGAGACCGCGCTGAGAAACCACCCCCTGCGCACCCCCTTTATGGTGTCGAGAAAGTGCCATGCCTGCTATGCCTGGACGACTAGGGCGTATAGTGCCCGCGCTGAGGGACCACCCCCTGCGCACCCCCTATGGTGTGGAGAAGTGCCTCGCCTGCCGTGCCCTGCGAGCCTGTAGCGTATAGAGACCGCGCTGTGAGTGCACGAGAGTGACTAGGTCTGCGTCGGTGTGTCATGCGTATGTGTAAGATCTGTGTAAGGCTGTATGTGGACGTCTGTCTCATGTGGGTGCCCAGGATGTGGTGCATGCGTCTTAGGTGCATGATGCAGTGAACACGCCAAATGTGCACTAGTGTTGTGTGATGTGTGCGTGTCTGCATGGGTGTGGCTGTATGTAGACGCGTGTCTCATGTACGTGTCGTGCATGTGTTTCGCATAGGTGAGGGGAGGAAGGAGGAGGCGGGAAGGAGGGAGGAGGGAGGGATGTGTGTGTGTGTTGCGGGAGACGCGGGTGCGACACGGCAGGGAAGAAAACCATATCCCCACGAAACTTGCGGGGAAGTATGAGACGCAGCGACGAAAGCACTCCATCAACCTCGAAGCGCTGCGCATCAAAGGTCGACAAGACTTCGCTGAGACCTGAAACTATGCCCTGGAGGGCCTCTTGGGGCAACCGTGGAGGGCGTCGGTGAAAGGAGAGGGGGTCGTAACGTTTGCTACCCCCCCCCCCTGGGGCCATCCAAATCGCCTCCTGGGGCACTCTTGGGGCGCTCTTGGGGCGATCTTGGGCGCTCTTGAGGCCGTCTGGAGGACCTCTTGGGTCCCTCTTGGGCCCCTCAAGGGCAATATTGAAGCCATCTTGAGGCCTCAAAAGCGCGTCGGAAGCGAAACGGCGAGAAGTCGAACATCATTGATTTTCCGCTGGTGTTTGAAAGATTTGGGTTGCTTCGGGGGGGGTCCTGGGGAGGGCTCAAGGGGCACGTGGAACCGTCTTGTGGCCCTCGTCAGGAGCTATCTTGAACCATCGTCGGCAATCTTGAGCCATCTTGGAGACAACCTTGGAGCATCGGATGCCCTACCTCTTGGGGCCCTCTTGGGGTTCTCTTCGGGGCCTGTTGGGAGCCCTGGAGGGCCTCTTGGGGCTACCGTGGGGAGCGTCGGTGAAAGGAGAGGGAGTCGCAACGTTTGCTACCCCCCCCTGCGATGCGATACGATGCGATGCGACCCGCATTCCAGCCCCTATGGGGCGGTCCTCTCAGAGGGCAGGCGTATGGGACACGCAGTCCCAGTGACCAGGTGCACTGGAAAATGCTTCGCGCCAACGTGGAAAATAAGACAGAGAGAACTGCGTTCAGACAGGCATGACATAAACTGCACACTAGAAGGAATGAGAAAGAAGGAGAAGGAAGGAGGGGGGAAGGAGGAGGGGGGGGAGGAGGAGGCATGGCCATCCAAATCACCTCCTGGGGCGATCTTGAGGCGCTCGTGGGGCGATCTTGGGCGCTCGTGGGGCCGTCTGGGGAGGCCTAGTGGGTCTCTCTTGGGCCTCTCTTGGGCCATCTTGGGGCCATCTTGAGGCCTCAAAGCACATCGGGAGCGAATTGGCGAGAAGTCGAACATCAGTTATTTGCCTGCGGTTTTTGAAATATGATTCACAAGGCGTTTTCCCTTCCGCCGACCCCCAGACAAAAAAAAGGTTGTGCGGTTTCCGAGGTCGCATGAATTGTTTGGTATTTCCCGACGTGCTGCCTGCGTGTAGATGTTGCTGATTATTATTACTCTTCCTCCGCGTCCGCTGGGCGGGCTTCTTGGGAGCCTCTTCGAGGCCCAGGGGGCGGCCTTTTGGAGCCTTTTTCAAAGCTCATAAAGGGGGCCTTTGGGGGTACTCTTAGGGGGTCTTGGGGGAATGTTGGGGGTCTTTGGGGTCATCTGGTGGCGGGGTGTTCTCAAGGTCCCTGCGAGTCCCCTCCCCTCTCGGGTCTCTTTTGAGCACTGTTGAGGCCCTCTTGAGTTTTTGTCTGTTGCCTTCTAGGGAGCCTCTTGGGCCGCCTTGGGGCCCTCTCCGTCCGTCTCTATGCTCTCTTGGGGGCCTCCTGGGGGTTCTTGGGCTGTCCTCGGGGGGCCCTTCGGGCCGCATTGGATTTTCAGAAGCCTGAACAGGGAGAGCGCACAATCATGAAAACACCAATTGGAAATCAATGACGTTCGACTCTTAAGGCTCTCTCGGGGGTCCTCTTGGGACCCTGTTGGGGCGCCCTGGGGGAGTCTTGGGTCGTTTTGGGGGCCATCTTAGGTGCTCTTGAGGTTTCTCCTGCGCGTGAGGGCCTTTTCTGGAGCCACCTTCTCAAGCATCTCGGGCATCTCAATGGCCGTGGAGGGTGGGTTGGATGCTTCGGGGGCCTTGGAGTTGCGTTGGCGATTTCGTCCCTCCCCCCACACCCCCCGAATGGAATCTTGGACCTCGGGGGAGGGGGACACGGCCACAGCTAGTGGGGGTCACGACCGACATGATTGCTCGTTCCCGCTCGCGCCCCCTGACTCATCCAAGGAACAGTGCGCGGCCAAACCCGTTCGGTTCGACGAAAACTGCGGCTTGTGAGCGCCTCGACGAAACTGCGGCTTGTGAGCGCTTCAACAGATGCTTCAAACGTGCTTACACGCGTCGGACCGTCGGCGTTGATCAATCGCGACGGCGAAAGGATGCAAACACCAGCCTGGCGCATGCCACTTGAAAACAAGTGGCCAATTGAGCCGCAGGGGATATCCACTCAGCACCACCCTGGCCCGTTCCTCCCCCTTCCTCTCCTTCCCTTGTTCCCTCCTTCATCCTGCGGAAGCTTGCGATGGTCATGGACAGTGGCGTGGCAGCGTACGTGGGCCGGTGCAAATCGTCTGTGATAAATAACGAAGCCGAAGAGGGCCGGCGAATCTGATTTTGAGGGTGTCCCGAGCGAAGCGCTGGTTTGTCAAACTCCGTTAAATAAAACACATGGAAAGTAAGCATTTGCGTCCGTTGCGGACCTCTCGAACGAAACGCTTGTTTTGCATGATTGCTTGAGGATGTCTCGGGCGAAACGTTCGTTCCTGGTTGCCCGCTCTGTTTCACTATGCCTGTCTCTTGGTCCCTTTTCCCGTCAACTCTCATGGGCAGGGTTTCCGAATTGGCTGGTGGGAATACTTTTTTTGTCGCAGCCGCAAGCGAAGGCGCAGGCGGCATCAAACGGGATCAGCGGGCTACGCGCGAACCTCATTGCCGAACGCGCCGGCAAACCGGAGGCCTGAGCGGCACCTAAGCGGACCGGAAGCGACAGGTGGCGCGGGCTGCAGCTGCCAAGAAACAGGTCCAGGAGCGACCGCATGCATAATTAGCCAACCAAGGTTGGGGCGCAGCCAGAATGGCACGTGAGCGATACCAGGATGAATCCAGGAGCACCATCACGAAGGACCGCAGACACCAGCTAGGCCAGGAAGAATTCACTGACCAGGAAACTAGTGCATGGAAGTGGCGCCACCAAAGTCGCACAAAACGCTGACAAGTGGCCGCTGAGGCCAGCCGCTGAGGGCGAGGACTAGACGCAGGATAAACCACACGAGACATCCATGCACCCAGGCCCTGAAGGAGGCAGCTCGCTTGCAATGCACTCCAGGAGGTAATGCTAACAACGATGGCCAGGAATACGTCACTGACCAAGAACCAGTACGAGTGGCGCCACCGAAGTCCCACACTCATTCCTGAGAGAAAAGATCCGGGACAATCCCTTCTCCGAGACGGAAAGGAAGAGCCAGCCAGGAAAACGGTGAAGGGGTCGACACCGAAATCCTGAACGGATCGGCCACGCGCCTGATGCTGCCAACCAGGAAAACGATGGACAAGGTCGACGTTGAACGCCTGAGCGGAAGGCAGCACGCAGAGAACTGCCAAGTGAACTGCCGATCGCAGGGCTAAGCACCTCACCCAGGACAGCTGCACGAGCGCGGCGTGCGCCAGAAGCGAACTGGGAGCGCCCGGCTGGCGATGGGGGGGCCGAAGGGAGAAAGGGCCAGAGCGGAGCGCGGCAGCGCCGTCTCTGCGCGGGGGGCGGAGCAGCTCGGCGCGGGGCAACTGCCCAAAGAGTCACCACTTTGTCCGCCCCGGCCGGGTGGGCCAACTACCTCCACCCCGCCGAAATTCCTCTAGTCATCGATGCCGAAGAGCTCTACGAGGTACTTCTGTGGCATCTAGATGCTCCGAAATCCCACAGGACGAACCTGCACCATTTGCCACTGACTGGCCATCCCCTGGAGTTTCAACCTAGAGCAGCTGCGGCGCGAGGAGCGAAGGGCGCCGAGGTGCGGCGAAAACAAATACAGCGGGCCAGGGGTCAACTAGAACAAGTGGACCACGGCCCCGGCGGCAGTCCACGCGTCGGCATCGTCAGCAGGCAGCTGCCAGGGTCCCAAGGGCGGGGGGCAGCGGGCGCTGCAGGAGATTGGAGGAGCCCAGGAAAGCGGCTGAAGGCCGCGTGCTCTAAGGTGACACAGGAGGAGAAGAGGGAGGCAGAAAACGCTACCAGGAAGTGGCTGAAGGCCACAGGCTTGCCGAATAACAAATGGATCACCGCCATGTGCGGGAGCGTTTGTCGCCTCTCCCGTCGCCGTTGTGGTCGCCGCCACGCTTACCTCCTGTCTACCAGCCGTTGGCTGGTGGGAACACTTTTTTCGGTCGCGTCCACTAGCGAAGACGCTGGCGGGCTCAGAAGGGCTCCGGGACACGGTAGGCTGGTGGGAATACGCGAAGCGTAAAGAATTTGCACTACCAGCAAGTTTCACCTGACTGTGGGATCCCTTGCCCGCCGGAAGGGGGCGGCGGTCCCGGCAGGGTTGCGGAGTTACGGAGTTACTCCACGCAGGTGGCGCTTAATCGGAAGAGCGGGAGGAGGAGGGGGGGGGGCGGTGGAGAGGCCCTTCCCAGGGGCGACCGGGCGGCCCCCGCGCCTCTCCACGCACGCCTCCTCCACGCCTCTCATCCTCACGCCCGCGGGCGGGGTGGCGGGGGCAACGTCAAACCCGGGGGCAGGCACAAAATCGGGGCCCCCTCTGAGTCCCCGCGCGCGGGGGGTCGGGGGGCGCAAAGTCACGTTGGGGAAGGGCGGCGCACCTCAGGTACTCATCCAACTCCACAGGCACATGCGCATCACAGGCCTGCACGCTCTCTCGCTGGTCACGGGCACACTGGGCCGAAACCTCGGCTACCTTGACCGACGCAGGAGGCCCGCGATACGAGGCAAACGGCCCTCGCGAAATACGAGACAGATTCTCGATGCCCTTGCGAGAGGGCGGCAGGCAGGGCCTCGAGAGATTGCGGCCGACCATCGTCGCAGCGAAGCCACAATGTGCACAGAACTGCAGGCCAAAGCGGGGCCATTCCGGCAGACCGTGAAAGGAATGAAGGGCCACGCCCCCAACCTCGCAACGCCCGCCCACCGCAAAGAATCCGTCACCGAAGAACTGCGCCGCGGGGGCCGAGGCGGGAGGAGACGGGTCAGCGCGGGAGGAGACGGGTCAGCGACGCCTGGCCCAGGGGCCAGACAGGGCGCGGCCGCAAACGTCAGGAGCCTAGCCCTGGCAACAATAACCCGACAGAGCTCGCACATCCAACGATTGCTGCACCTCGCGAGGCGATGCGGCGAGGAGCCAAGCGCACGGATGAGGGCAAACTTGGGCTTGGCCCTGATGACGGGGGCCCTGGGACCAAACTCTGGGGCGGCCTCCACGCTATCAATCAGGGCGCGTCTAGCGCGCCTCCGCGCCAGAAAGGCAGCGACGCCCCAGCGACCGGCACAAGGGATCGGCTAGCAGACCGGCGAATCCCACCCCCTCCTCGCCGCCCACCCCGCCCAGACATCGGCGCAGGCATTGCTATGAGAGAGGAAGGCTTGAAAAGGGAGGGGTGGCACGATCAGGCTCGGCCCCCAGATGGGAGGCAGTCCAGACGACCTCGACGGTCCCAGGGCCCCGATTTTGCGGAGCCTGCCACGCGCGGACCCAACGATCCGCGCTGGGGCCGAAGGGCCGCTGCGCGCGGCCAGACCTCCAACCATCAACCACAGGCTTACAATCGCAAACATAAAAGATAGCCCCAGCGGAGTGCTCGAGACCCAGGGCCACTGCGAGGAGCTCTGATCGGGGCGCAGTCTGACGGCGCCCTGAGAGGCAGGCGGCCACGCCGCAGACGGGGGGCCACGTGCTGTCAGGAGGGCCCCCGTCCAAAGCACGCCGCATGACCGCCACCGCTGCGCCGCAGCGGCGTCGACGCCCGTCGGAACTCGCCCCCCCCCCCCCCCCTGATCCGCCCCCAAACAGACACGAGAGCGGGTGCCCAGGAGATGCCGGGAGCACCTTATGCAGGCACTGCCCGGGGAACAAGGTCTCCAACTCCAGGGCGCTCCACGAACTGGGGCGCAGCGAGCGACAGGCGGAAGGCCCCTCAGCCAGAAGGATGGACCAGCGTCAGCATTAGCAAGAGCCTGCGGGGCGAGAACAAGTTTCCACGCACTCCCAGATGCGGCGCCGCAGCGTCTCGGGCGCAGCGCAGCAACGAGGGCAGAGGCGGCCCGCCTCATAGCCCGAGTCGCGCTGCCTCTGCTGCGTCCACTGGCCCCCCGAGATCAGGTCCACGTCGCCCTTTGTGGCATAGGAGTCCAATTCGCGCTGCGCGACATGGAGGTCGGCCCCTTGACCGAATTGCTCACCGCCACGATGTCGCGAGGCCTCTTTCCAAGCTGCATCGCGGCAACCCTTGAAAAAGTCAGCCATGAGATCGCTGAAATCCTCGAGGGCGGTGTCGCTGAAACCCGCGTCGCCAAAAGAGGGAAACGCATAGCCCCCGGGCCCCTCAGCGCCAGCACGGCGCCAACGGGTCGGCTCCAGGGGGCCCAAGCCAACCTGCAACAGGGTGGCCTGGAGGACAGCAATGGGCACCCGAACTCCGCGCCATCGAACGCGATCACCCAGCCCAGCGCGCGCGCGAGGCCAAAGACGGGCGGCGCGGGCATGCACGAACGGATGAGAAAGCCACATCCGAAACCACTCAATGAGAGCACCCCGCCGAAGCTGAAGGGACGGGTCAGTCGAGCCCAGGGTCGCCGGCGGCGCTGTCGGCAGGCCGCGGGGCGCCCGCGGCACGGCCCCCCGAATGTCGCAGACGGGAGCGCGCCTGCACGCCGCAGGCCCTTAGCGACCTGGCGGCCGCCAGCAAGCCGCCGCAGCTTCTGGACCTTGGCGCGGCGGGGAGCAGCGCGAGCCACGCGGGCGCGGAACTTGGCGCGCGCGCCGTCTTGCGCCAGCCGCATCCGCGCCCAAGTCGACCGCGGGGGCCGCCGAGACCACGGGGGCATCCAGCTCGCGCAGCACGGTGGCAAGCCCCCCCCCCCCCCCCCGAGAGCGTCGCCACTGGCCACCAGACTCGTCTCGCCAGGGGCGGCGAGGCGGTTGGCGCGGAACGGGGGCGCCAAGGAGTGGGCAGCTAGCATCAGATCGCCGCTCGCCGCGGCACGGGCGCCTTCTGCGCGACAAACAGCATCATCGATGTAGGTCCACAAGCCAGCGCGAGGGATGGCAACGTGCGCCTCCTGGAGGAGGCCGCGCAGCATCGCCTTAGCCACGTCCGCCCCGCGCGGGGAGCCAGCCGCGATAGACTTGCCAGGCCCCAAGGCTGAGCTGACCAGCGTGCCGCGCTTGATGAGGCGGGGCGCCGCGTGCATCCCAACCTCCAGCGCCGCGATGGTGGCAGGGTGGTGCAGAGCGCGGCTGGCCATCATCAACGGCGCGAAGCTGATCGAATCATAGAACTTCTGCAGGTCGAGAAGCAAAGTAGCGAAACTGACGCCGGCTTCCTCGGCGCACTCATCGAGGACCGCCCTAGTCAAGGCCGCGCGAAGAGCGGAAGACCCTGCAATAGCCGCGTCCCGGAAGGCTCTCTGGTTCTCCGTCCAGGCCGCCTAAGGCGCGGTGCGAAGCCGACTCCGCAGCTTAGCAGTGCGCGGCATCGGCCGAAGCGCACGGTGCCCTCCAGCTTCTGCTGGGGATGGTGGCGCCCAGGACAGTCGAGATCTCCTCTGGCCAAACCCCAGCACGCTCGACGTCATTCAGGAGGCAGACCAGGCCCCGACGACCCACGTCAGGTAGCCGACGTACACCGTTGGGAGCCTAGGGTGCCCACCCCTGGAGCCTTGGTCGCAGGCGTGGCCTTGAGCGTGGAAACCAGCTGCGCCAGCTCGAAGGGAGGGAGACACTCCTCGAGCGCGCCAGCATGACGCAAATCCAGCCAGTAGTGTAGGCCCTCGGGGGTGTCGACCTTCCCGCGCCAGATCTCAGGCCAACACTGGCGCTTACCTCCCAAGAGCAACTGCGGGTGGCTGGTAGCCAGACCGTCAGGACCAACTCCCTCCCATTCAGGAGGAGGGTCAGGCTTGACATGGCGGTGGGCGAGCCCAGGCTTCCGGCGCCACACAGATCCACGCCATGATGTTGGCCCGAGCGGCGGTCATCGCTCGAGCAGAGGCCCAATCCGACCATCGCTTCGCCAGCTGGACGGAGGAGTCCACGGCCTCGTCGTCACAGTGCTCCAGGACGAGAACCTCTTGAGCCCAAGCAGTAGCCAGATCCACCGATGTCTTCTTGCCAAACAAGGCACCCTTCTCGTCTAAACCCAGGCCAGCCATGTGGGCGCGCATTCCCTCGAGACAACCAGCGGGCTGCGACGGGCATGGCCCGTTGCGATCCAAAGATCGGTAGCGAACAAGCAAAATGGTGGTCACACCCCACCATTCGGCGTAAGAGTTCTTCATGTGGGTGCGGCCTGGAGTCGCGCGAAAACGCGAGCTTTTGACCACGGGGCCTGCAGCGGGACCAGCGTAAGCGTAGCCACCTACGCCAGCAATGCCCTCGGCGGTGAGGATGGGGACCTCCAGCGCTGCGACCCAGTACGCATACTTATCAGAGACCAGGCCCCGAGCATCAGAATGCCATTGCAAGATCCGAAAGCCAGGAGGATAAACAGCAGGCCGAGCACCACGAGGACAGCAACTCCAAGCCTGCCCACGAACCACCTGAGCACGAGCATGGCATAACAAACTGTTCACACCCGCGCATGTCACCTCCTCCGTCGTCCACTGGATGCCGCCCATGAAACGGTCGCGCGGCCGCGCCTGCCAGCCCGCGGGTCTGCACGCCCAAGGAGCGGGGCATGTTCCGCTGCGCTCGCAGCCTGTGTGTCGATCGCGTGCCTCCGAACACCTGGGCCTCCGCGGTCCTCTGCACTTCGGGGACCGAAGGGCGCCCGTCGGCGGTGGTGTCCCCGTTGCCGACGCGGCACTGCCGGAGGACCCATCTCGATTGCGGTTGTAGCGTCGCTGGTTGTCACTGTCTGTTGGTTGTTGCTGGAGGCAACGTAGGAGGTTCGCAGTTGTTCCTTCCATTCTGGCATTCTCGCCGCCGCTTGTCCTGGCACGCAAGATTGCCAAATCTTCACTGCGGCTGCGATCCTCATGCCACCGATGCCGGACGTAATTAGTCGGAGGGCGGGCGCTCGCGAGGGCCTCCACGGGGCCGGCGGAACCGCCTGTCAGCGCCGCCAGGGCCAGAAGCGCCCTCCATCGGTGTAAACGGTAGAAAGAAGTCTTCGTTCTGCTCGCGCGCGACACGCGGGAGCGCCCACTGCGGCGGGCTGCCCGCTCAATTGCCGGAGCCAGCATCGCAACGGAGGAGGAGGAGGAGGAGGAGGAGCAGGAGTTGGAAGGAACAGCAGGAGCGGGAGCAGGGGGAGAGCGCGCGAAGGGGCCCGGAAGAGCACGGAGGGAAGCAAAGAGGAGGACATCGGCCGCCGGCCGGCGACCCGCAAGAGGCCGACGAGGACGAGGCCCGCTCTGGAACGCCACCATGTCGTCGTCGTCGTCGTCGCCGTCGTGGTCGTCGTTGTCGTCGTCGTCGTCGGCTAGCGCCTCCCGAGCGGGGGTCCGAGAAGGTGGGGTCGGACGATCGTGCCGCACCGCCGATGCATTGCCGATGCATCGGCCGCGTCGGCGACGCATCGGCGACGTCGGAATCGGGCTCCACATTGGGCGGCATCGCCGATGCATCGGCTATGCGGTGCGATCCTCCGACCCCGCTTGCTCGAATCACCCCATTTGGGAGGCCCTCTCCGAACAGTCCTAACCCTGCTTGGACTTCGGCATCAGCTTGGCCCTCAGACCAAAGTAGCCCTGCCTGGACGCGCCGCTGGACTTCTCCAGCTCCCTGTCCACGATCTTGGCGACGGCGTCCGCGTTGCTGCTCATGGACCAGGGAGTGCCAAGGGGAGCCACCACTGGGCCAACACGAAGGAGGGTTCCCGACCCGCTTCTTGGAAGGAGTGGGAGGAGGATCCCCAAAGATCCCTCAGAAGCCGAAAGGACGTCCGAGCCCCATGGCCATCCTCCCTGCCCCTTGATCCTGGACCAGCGATCCTCGGGAGGTGGCGGCCCTGCCAATGGTGACTCCCCCTGGGCTCTGCCCGAATGGCCTGCCCCTTCAGGAAAGAAACAAACTCGGGATAAGATATCCGCCCGTCTCTCAGGAAGTCCGCCTCGGCGAGCAAGCTGTCCACGGTCTCGCCCTCGTACGCGTCCCCCAAGACCTCGCGCAAATTCTCCCTGGTGATGTATCCGGAGTTGTCCACGTCAAATTTCGCGAAGGCGGACCTCAGGTGGTCGTCGTGCATGCCGATCCTGGCACCAACCATGGCCGCGAGGAAGTCGCTGTAGTGGATCTCGTCGTCGTGGTTCTGGTCGAGGGCGCGGAAGATGCTCTGAACCTCCTCGCTGGGCACATGGAACTTGTCCTGCAACACCTTCTTCAACTCCAGAAGGGTGATCGTGCCTGTCCGACCTTCGTCTATCGCTATGAACGCGTCGCGGACCTGCGCGCGCTCTTCGTTCGACAGGGACCACGCCATCATCTCCATACTCGGCGGCGAGCCCAGGGGGAAGTGAGAAGGGGCGGGCCTTCTCAGAGGGCTCGGAAGTCCCCCGGCCTTCTGAGAAGTTTTTTAAGCCTTCCCCGAAAACAAAAAAACTTCTCGGAAGGCGCGAGGGCGTCTAGGAAGTGCCGCCGCCTTCTGAGAAGACCTTCTCCTTCTCATCTCCCCCCCTGGCTCGCCACCGACATACAACAGCGGCGGAACTTCGTTGTCTGTCCAAACGCGCGGAGGGCGTCCGCGACGTCATGATCGACCGTATACTGCCTGGGGCCCCGTTCTGTGTTCGGGGGCAACTCATGGGGGCCTCCCGTACCATCTTGTCGGCTCTTGCGAATCGACGCTAATCGACGCTAAATCGACTCTAATCGACGCTACATCGACGCTAGTCTACGCTAACCGACGCTAAATCGGCGCTATCTCATCGACTCCAGACGCGAATTGACGCTAAAGACGAAGTTAATAGAGTATACCAGGCTCTCATGATTTGCCACCGAATATTTTAGCCATTTATGCGCAAGGGCTTGCTCTGCGGACAATCGTCTGGCCGGCTCTCGCTGCAGGAGGCCGAAGGTGAAGTCCTTGCCCTCAGCTGACACCTTGTCGGGCGGGTGATAATGGGAGAGGGTGACCCAAAGGGGAGGAGAAGCAAAGGGCCCTCAAGGGGCCCTCTAGGGCCCGTTTGGAGCCAGCTGGTGTCCAAAAGGGACCCTAAAGGGTCCCTTCAGGGCCTTATTACTCACCCTCCATGTGGGTCAACCCCCATTACCACCCACCCGACCTTGACCCAGCGCTCTGGCTTCATTTTATAGTTGCCAGCTTTGATGTTCTGGCGCTGTTGTGCGTCTGAGCCCGCGAAGGGCATGTAGCCAGCTAGCAGTATGAAGGTGATGACTCCTAGGCTCCATAGATCACACTTGTTTGTGTAGCTGCACTGTAGCACTTCTGGAGCTACATATGACAGCGTCCCACAGCTCGCATGCATCTTGGCGCTAGGGTCCCACACCTTGCTGAAGCCAAAATCAATCAGCTTGATGTGATTACTGCCCTTCTTATCGTACAAGAAATTTTCTAACTTCAAATCCCGATGGACCATGCCGTGGCTGTGAAGGTAGTTCACTGCGAGCAGCATCTGGTTAACTGTCTCTGCAGCATCCTGTTCCCTGAAAGTCTTTAGCTTGACTATGCGGTCGAACAACTCGCCACCCTCCATGCATTCCATGATCAGATACAGCATCTCAGGCTCTTCGTAAACGTCATAAAGCCGAGTAACGTGAGGGTGATCCAATGACAAGAACACCTCTACCTCCGACACCAACATGCTCCGATCTTCGGGTGCTATGCTTGCAAGCTTTAAAGGTTTCATGGCGTACTTTTGACTGGAGGGATTGTGCCTGCTCACTGCAATTTTCACTTCTCCATTCAGGCCCGAGCCCAACACCGCTTCCTGTACGACATAGTCTTCTGACATTTTCTTGGGGGGCCTGTGGTATCGGCCTGAGACTGCAATTTTACCAGACATCTTCTCTACTTTCTCCAAGTCGGTCACGGACTCACGTGTGGCGGGCTTATTGCTTGAAACCGTGCCTGAAGACGTTCCCGCCCGGCTCTTCGTAACAGTGCTGCCCATGGTGCCCAGGTTCCGCGAGCGATGCTGCAAAGGAAAACGGAAAGGAGGTCCAGAGCGCTTGGGCTGCTGGGAAAGGGCCGGGCCGCAGACTGCCGCAGGCCTCCCAGCGAGCGGCGCAACAGGATTGGACCGCCTTGGGCCACAACGACAACGAACGAAGCAGCAGGATAAGGACGAGGAGAGATACAGGCAGCCCAGGCTGGCCTCAAGGCACCCCCTGGCCATCGCTCGGACGTCCATTTCCTGTGCTTTTTTCGATTTCGTACGCGTTTTTTCGCGAAATGATCAAGGATTGACGAACGAACAACACACACCCATACCCATAGGGGGGTCGTTGGGAGGAGGACAGGCTATGGGTATGGGTGCGGGTTCTCGGACCCTCGGGAACGCTCCCGTTCGAGCGGGGACCCCCATCCGACAACACGCACCCATAGCCCTCTCCGATCCCCCTATGGGTATGGGTGTGTGTTGTTGGTTCGTCTGTGCAGTGCCAGATGCTTCTGTGCAGTTCCATGCGAGATGCTTCTGTGCAGTGCCATTTCGGCTGAAGAGCCCCTGGAGGGCGAAAGCTACCTGCGCTTGGCACACAAAACAGATCAGCATCCGAGCAGGCTTGATAGCCCTTTCGATCGTCCTCGCCGAAGGCAAAATGCTCCTCGATGGTCCTCGATGGTCCTCGATGGTCCTCGCCGAAAGCAAAGATGCACACGCCCGAGCGATGCCAAGCCCCGAGGACAGCCTAGGGCGGCCTCGGCACCCCAGCGCGCCGGCCCTGGCTTGGGGAGGAGGAGGAGGAGGAGGAGGAGGTGATGGAGGAGGAGGAGGAGGAGGAGGAGGAGGAGGAGGAGGAGGAGGAGGGGGAGGAGAAGGAGGAGGGGATGGAGGAGGAGGGGATGGATGAGGAGGAGGAGGAGGAGGAGGAGGAGGAGGAGGAGGAGGAGGAGGAGGAGGAGGAGGAGAGAGGGGGGAGGAGAAGGAGGGGGATGGAGGAGGAGGGGATGGATGAGGAGGAGGAGGAGGAGGAGGAGGAGGAGGAGGAGGGGAGGCTCCTCGATGGTCCTCGCCGAAAGCAAAGATGCACACGCCCGAGCGATGCCAGGCGTGCCCGAGGAGAGCCCAGGGCGGCCTCGCCCCCGCGCGCCGCCCCTGGGACGCTCGGGGGCGCGGAGTTGGGGAGGAGGAGGAGGAGGAGAAGGAGGAGGAGGAGGAGGAGGAGGAGGAGGAGGAGGAGGAGGAGGGAGGGGGAGGGGAGGGAGGAGGAGGAGGATGAGGAGGAGGAGGAGAGGAGGAGGAGGAGGAGGAGGAGGAGGAGGAGGAGGAGGAGGAGGAGGGAGGAGGGAGGAGGAGGAGGGGATGCTCCTCGATGCTCCTCGCCGAACGAAAAATGCACGCCCGAGCGAAAAGCGGCCCGAGGACAGCCCAGGGCGGCCTCAGCACCCGGCGCGCCGGCCCTGGGACGCTCGGGGGCCCGCGGAGTTGGGGGAGAGGAGGAGGAGGAGGAGGAGGAGGAGGGGGAGGAGGAGGAGGAGGAGGAGGAGGAGAGGAGGAGGAGGAGGAGGAGGAGGAGGAGGAGGAGGAGGAGAGGAGGAGGAGGAGGAGGAGGAGGAGGGGAGGAGGAGGAGGAGGGAGGAGGGGGAGGGGGAGGAGGAGGAGGAGGAGGAGGAGGAGGAGGAGGAGAGGAGGAGGAGGAGGAGGAGGAGGACCATTTCCTGGAAAGGGCCTGGGCCCAGGGCTCTCTTGCAGTGGGTCAGCCTCGTGCCGGGCCTCAACTTGCGCAGATCCAGCGAACCTCTCGTTGCGAGAAATAAAGAAGTCGCGCAGGGCTGGTGAATTAAAAGAAAGGGGGCCCAGGGTTCTCTTTCAGTGGGTCAGCCTCGTGCCGGGCCTCAGCTTGCGCAGATCCAGCGAACCTCTCGTTGCGAGAAGTAAAGAAGTCGCGCAGGGCCGGCGCATTCAGATGTTGATGATGTCTCCGGCGAGACGCTGTTTTTCCCAACCCTCCTTGGTTGGGCATTCGTTTTGAATAGAGCACTGCGCGCGTCCTTCCTTCCGCTTCCATCTTGCCTCCTCTTGCCTTGTGTGTACCTCTTGTGTGTGCATCTTGCCTGCGGTACCTCTTGTGTGTGCATCTTGCCTGGGGAAAGGCGATCTGCGAAACCGTCGCCACTTTCAAGGGCTGCTGGGGGGGGCCAGCATAGTGGGTAGCCGCCGCAGACCCAAATTAGACCTCGCCATCCATGGGCGGCCGCGATTTGCGAAACTGTCGCCATTTTCGAGGGCTACTTGGGGGGCCAGCATAGCAATCTGCACAAAAAACTGTCACCACTTTCGAAGGCTGCTTGGGGGGGCAGCATAGTGGGTGGTAGCCGCGGCAAACCAAAATTAGACCTCGCCATCCAAGGGGGGGCTGCGATTTGCGAAACTGTCGTCACTTTCGAAGGCTGCTTGGCGGGCCAGCATAGTGGGTAGCTGCCGCAGACCCAAATTAGACCTCGCCATCCCTTGGGGTTGGGGGGGGGGGCTGCGATTTGCGAAACTGTCGACGCTCTCGAGGGCTGCTGGGGAGCGCCATCCAAGGGGGGGCTGCGATTTGCGAAACTGTCGCCTTTTTCGGGGGCTGCTTGGGGGGCCAGCATAGTGGGTAGACGCCGAAACCAAAAATAGACCTCGCCATCCCTGGGGGCTGCGATTTGCAAAACTATCGCCACTTTCAAGGGCTGCTTGGGGGGGCCAGCATAGAGGGTAGCCGCCGCAGACCCAAGTTAGACCTCGCCATCCCTGGGGGGCTGCGATCTGCGAACCTGTCGCCACTTTCGAGGGCTGCCTGGGGGGTCAGCATAGTGGGTAGCCGCCCCAAACCCAAATTAGACCTGTCCATCCCTGGGGGGCTGCGATTTGCGAAACTGTCGTCACTTTCGAAGGCTGCTTGGCGGGCCAACATAATTGATTGGTAGCCGCCGCAGATCCAAATTAGACCTCGCCATCTCTGGGGGGCTGCGATTTGCGAACTGATCGCCACTTTCGAAGGCTGCTTGGGGGGCCAGCATAGTGGGTGGTAGCCGCCGCAAACCAACATTAGACCTCGCCATCCAAGGGGGGGTACGATTTGCGAACCTGTCGCCACTTTCAAGGGCTGCTCGGGGGACCAGCATGGTGGGTAGCCGCCGCAGACCGAAATTAGACCTCGCCATCCCTGGGGGGGGGGGGCTGCGATTTGCGAAACGGTCGACGCTCTCGAGGGCTGCTGGGGGGGGCGCCATCCCTGGGGGGCTGCGATTTGCGAAACTGTCGCCACTCTCGAGGGCTGCTTGGGGGGCCAGCATAGTGGGTAGCCGCCGCAGACCCAAATTAGACCTCGCCATCCCTGGGCGGCCGCGATTTGCGAAACTGTCGTCACTTTCGAAGGCTGCTTGGGGGGCCAGCATAGCGATCTGCAAAACTGTCACCACTTTCGAAGGCTGCTGGTGGGTCTAGCGAAGTGAGCGCAGATCTGAGCGAGACCTCGCCGTCCCTGGGGGACTGCGATCTGCGAAACCGTCGCCACTTTCAAGGGTTGCGGGCGGGTCCAGCGGAATGAGGCACAGCGCAGATCTCAGCGGGATCTCGGCGTCCTTGGGAGGCTGCGATCTGCAAAGCCGTCGCTACATTCGACGGCTGGTGGCGGGTCCAACGGAGTGCGGCACCACGCAGATCTGAACGGGACCTCGGAATCCCTGGGGGGCTGCGAACCTCACGAATGCCGCTCGCAGAAATTGATGCGCCCATGTCACGCCACCACCTCCGCAGAACGTACCCCAATCTACTCATGCCCCGCATTGCGCAGGGGTTGGGTACGCCGCAAGGGTAATTCATGTTTAATTCCGGTCGGCGCAACACCAGGTAAACTATCTCGGCGAAGTGTCCAACCATGTGCGGTTGTGAGTATCGGCGTTGTGGGCATCGCCTTCCGTCGATCTCCTCATGGGGCCACGAAGCGTGCACAGGGCGTGCCGAAATGGGGCGGGACAGCACGCGGGCTCTGCCATTGGGGCCTTCGGTGACGCTCCATATGGGGCCACGAAGCGTGTGCGGGGCGTGCCGAGATGGAGCGGGCCCGCCATGCGAACCCTGCCACTGGGGCCTTAGGTGGAGCTCCCTATGGGGCCACGAAACGCGTGAGGGGTATGACTGGGTGGGGGGGGGCGCATGTGAGCGTCGCCACTAAGGCCTTCGGTGGAGCTCCCGATAGGGCCACGAAGCGCGTGAACTGTGTGCCGAAATGGGCGGGGGGAGACGCATAGGGCCCCCAGTAGAGCTCCCTATGGGGCCACGAAGCGCTGTACTGGGCGACGACGACGCATGTGATCCCAGCCATTGGGGCCTTCGGTGGAGCTCCCTACGGGGCCACGAAACGCCGCGCTGGCTTGCACGGGACGCACGTGGTCACAGTCATTGCGCCTTCGACGGAGCTCCCTATCAGGCCACGAAGCGCCATACTGGGCGTCGCGGGACGCATGCGGGCACAGCCACTGGGGCATTCGGTGGAGCTCCGTATGGGGCCACGAAGCGCTGTGCAGGGTGGCGCAGGGCGCATTGTTTTACCTCACCAGCGAACCCAGCACCCGATGCCCGCCCAGGGGCCAGACACGTTCGATTGAGCGTCAATTCCGCTTCCCCTCAAGGGGGCTATAACCGCCCCAACATACGACTCGCTTGCGGCAGGGCTGTAAATTGGCCGGCCGGGCAAACGTCACCACATTCAGGGAGGAAGGGGGAGAAGGACGAGGACGAGGAGGGAGCGGGCCGCGTGGCTGTCAAAAAGGCTGGCCCGAACATCCGCTGCTTAGAACCTCGACCATGGGGCAGAAGTGAAAAAGCACCGGCGGAAGCAGGAGGGAGGGGAGGGAGGAGGCGGGGGACGAGGGAGAAGAGCGAAGCATCTGGGCCAATGCGGATGCATGAAACAGTGGCGTGTGCGCGTCCCCCATATGGCCGAATGGCCATTCATAGAAACGTGTATCACACCACCGCAGACAAGGAGCCACAGTACGGCACAGCACGCAGCAACTGGTAGGAACAAGCCCCGCCACCCAGCCTGCGAACAGCCGGTATGCTCGCAAGCGCTAACTCCACGCGCTCGGCAGGCCCGCGCGCACGGATAGGACGCTAGAAGCCGGGGTGCGAAGCACGCGCCCGAATCTGGATGAAATCGGGCGGGCGGCCTTTGAGAGACAACGCGTCGCCGAAAACACTGTGCAAACCTCGGGCGGGCGCCAAAGAAATCCAGGGCGGCCTGCAGACTTGGGCAGTGCTGGGCGAGGGGGCGGCCTTGGGCTCGCGTACAACCAATGCAACAGCACCCATTGGGAGCATAGAGCGGGGAGGGGAGGAGAAGAGGCGGAGAGGGAGGAAAACGGGAAGGAATGAGGAAAGGAAAACTGCCATCCTCGAGCGCCGCAGGTGCCAATTGCTCTTCAAACGGCTCGGGCGTTCCTCTGACAGGATGCCGCTGGCTTGAATCAGAGGCCGCTGCCTCAAGCACCACCCGGGGGCGGCTTGCGACTGGAGCCATTGGCTGCCAGCCGCAGTGTTGGAGCCTCTGTGGACTCCAGTCGGGGCAAGGAGAACCGTGAGAAGCAACAGTCCAAAAGCTGCCTGCGACCGTCCTCGGTGCAGGCCAAGGCGGCGAATGACGAAAAAGTGCCATCCTGGGCGTTGGCAAAAACACGGGCGGCGCCCAACCGGCAGTGGTGACGGCATGGAGGAGGGAAGAGGAGGCGAAGAGGGGATATGGGTGCCGATCACTCTAACTCCGAGGCTCACTGCCAGCGCGTGTCCAGCACCGCTGCGGCCCGGCGATGCACTTGCACTGCCTCTCGGGCGACTTCATCCACCGCCCGACGTACCGTGGGTTCGCCGCTCAAGGCGAAATGCTTGATCTACGCCTTTATGCTTCGCCCCAGCATCACAGGGAGATCTCTGTCCATCCCTCCTGGCAGGGAAGTCCCCAGGTTTCGCGGCCAGGGAGCCCCCTTTCCACTCTCTGCTGGCGACGTGCTTTGGGAGTTGGAGACCGAACGATTGCGTGGTCCAGCCGCAATTGGGCGGGCCCCGCCCGCAGTTGGGCGGGAGGGGGGAAAAAGTGCGGGCCGAGCACATCAGCAGCGCGGGGATGTGACGCCCCGAGCCCAACTCAACCCCTGGGCACCAGTTGGGATGCACGGGAGCGGGCCGCCTGCGCAAAGAACGAGCTCGGTGCCCAGCAAGGAGCGCGACGCGGACATCCGTTGGGACGCCGGCCGCGCGGGTCACAAGACACGCGGAGACAAGTGAGCAAGCCCACGCATCAGTTGGGATGCGGAACCTGCGGCAACATACGTGTCGACATGCATGGCGAATCGGAAACCGGCGCGAACCCCAATCGAGAAAACAGTTCTCTCATGCCCTCTCACTCCCCCAAGCTCACACTCCCACACGTTCACTGACTACCCTGCGCTAGCCTCCTGCCGCGCAACCCATACCACGCCAGTGATACTCCCAATCCGTGACGGGATCAACCCCAGGAAGCTGCGCACCGCTCAGCCGGCACGCGCGGGCTACCAGGCCAGGCATGCACACTTCTCTGGGACCAGTTGGTGCAGCTAGGCGCCAGATCGACACGTATCCGAAAGGCTTCGCCCTCCTCCTAAGTAGGTCAATGTATGCCTAGATGCTGTGCCCCAGCATTAAGGGAAGATCTCTGTCCAGTGTCCAGCTCTCCTGGCAGGGAAGTCCCCAGGCATCGCGGCCAGGGAACCCCTTCGAGCCCGAACACTCCCTGAGGCTGGCTGTCACAGAGGGCGGCGGGCGGGTCGCGCAGCGAGGGCCTGGCACGCGTGCAAATTCGTGAATCAGACTTTGGAAGGTGCCATACGTGGCGAGAAAGAACAGTGAAGCAGGCGGGCAGAGACCTCTTTGCTACTTCGAGACGGTTGCGGGCTCGTTTGCTTGACACCGCCGCGGGCCCTTTTAGAAGGGACCACGGGGCTTTTGCTTCCCCTGCAGCGGGCGGAATCGCTTTGGTCCCTCGCCCGGCGGCAACGGCCGAACTGAGCCCAGCGATATGCCAGGGCCAGCCGGAGCGGCGGCCTCAGTGGCCGCGACAGCACGCGACGCCGCCAGCGGGGCGCCCCCCGCCGCCCGCGACGCGGACAAGCACTGCTGCCGCGAGAGCTCCGGCGACGCAGCGGCACACAACACATCGTGCAGCACGGACGAAGAAGGCCAGCCGCCTCGATTCTGCACAGCCCTGGGCGGCGCTCCTGGCCACGTGCAGGCTCCGTTGCGTGCTGCCTTTGCGAGATGAGTGCGTGCTTGCTGCTTCGTCTGTGACAGAGGGAGAAACTGTTTTTTTCTCCAGAAGTCGGGATTCGCTGCCTGATGCGATGCGCCATCTGTGGTGCAGAAGAAAACTGGTGGCACCGAAGGCAGAAATCCGTGAGATTCGACCAATTTCCCATCAGACGGGCGGGGCTGATTCCCGCGAAATCGCAATTTGGGATCACGCGTGTTTGCCCTCTGCCTTCCGGGTCGTTCTTCTGACGCTGGATGAAGCACTATAGGCACATTCGGGATCAAACTTGACGTCTGTGGTAAGGAGAGCGGAACCTTCTGATACTCTCCGCATGTCGAAAAAAACTGCAAACGCGCAGTCCCTGGCCCCCGCAGTCGAGCCTCCGGCGAGGTGGGCTCGGATGAAAGAAGCAAGTTCGTCAACAGAAGCAGCTAGGCGCCAGATCGACACTTATCCGAAAGGCTTCACCCTCCTCCTAAGTAGGTTGGTTTCACGTGCCCAGGTCACCCAAGGGAGTGTCGAACATGGTTGTCCCTAGATGGAGCCACGTGTTCTCACGTGTCCAGGCCGCCCAGGGGGGTATCTAAGATGGCTGCCCCTTGCCCCTCGCTGGAACCACGCGGCTTCGTGTCTTCACATGTCCAAGCCACCCAGGGGAGTGTCTGACATGGCGGCCCCGAGCTGGAACCATGTGTTTTTACATGTCCAGGCCACCCAGGGGGGTACCTAACATGGTGGTGCCGCGCTGGAGCCATGTGATTTATTTCCCAACGATCCTGTGGTGGGTCCTCGTTTTGAAGGGACGGCGCCCCGCATTCCTCCCGCCTCCTTCCTCCTCCCCCTCCTCCCTCCTCCTTCCTCCCTGCGTTTCGCCCACCCAGTATGGCGCTTCGTGGCTCCATAGGGAGCTCCACCGAAGGTCCCAGTGGAACCGCCCGCATGCGTCAACCGCCACCCAGGACAGCGCTTCGTGGCTCCATAGGGAGCTCCACCGAAAGTCCCAGTGGGACCGCCCGCATGCGTCAACCGCCACCCAGGACAGCGCTTCGTGGCCCCATAGGGAGCTCCACCGAAGGTCCCAGTGGGACCGCCCGCATGCGTCAACGCCACCCAGGACAACGTTCCGTGGCCCCATAGGGAGCTCCACCGAAGGCTCCAGTGGCACAGGCCGCATGCGTCAACACCACCGAGGACAACGCTTCGTGGCCCCGAAGGGAAAGCCGGAGAAGGGGGGACAGCAGGGCAGAGGGGGACAGGGGAACGGGAGGAGAGGGGGGATAACGGGCTTTGGTAGGTTTTCGAATGAACCCAAATGTGGGGCCCAACCCTTGGATATATGATGGGGGGGCGTCCACCCTCGATAGGAATATTGGAGGGGCCCTGGGACACACAAATAAATACACACAAATAAAAAGATTCCCAATATTTTCCCATGTGTTCTGGGTTTTTGTCTTCCCCCACACTTCCCATAGTTTCCCATATTTTCCTGGGAGTCGACGGTTAATTGTGTCTGTGTGTTTCTTTCCCTCCTGAAGTACACCCGAATAGCCCCCACTGAGGCGTGTCCCAAGGTTCCCCTGCCTTTTCAGAGCGGCGCCATTTTCCCGGAAAGGGCGTGGGCACAGGATTCGCTTCTAATTGGTACACCCCCTGGCCTCGACTTGCGTGGGGCCAGCGGGCTAATTCTGCGATTGATAAATAACAAAGACGCGCAGGGCCGGCGAATCAAAAAGTTGACGATGACCCGAGCGAAACGCTGGTGTTTGAAATTCCGATCGATAAAACACAGGGTGAAAAGGGTATGCTCGTTTGTTGCGGATGTCTCAAGCGAAACGCTTGTGTCGCATAATGTATTGAGGATGTCTCGAGCGATAGGCTTGTTTTGTGTTATGGGTTGTTCCTCTTCTGGGGACTAGAATTCAGAGGATGTCTCAGGTGAAATGCTATTTTTCACGTGCCCAGGTCTTGAGGATGTCTCGAGCGAGACGCTTGATTTCACGTGTTCAGGTCGCCCAGGCGAATGTCTAGCATGAGGATGCTTTGAAAACGTCTCGAGCGAAACACTTGTTCTCACTTGTCCACGTCGCCAAGGCGGATGTCTAACATGAATGTATGGTGAGGATCTCTCGAGCGAGACGACTGCTTTCGCGTGTCCAGGTCACCCAGGCGGAGCATGAGGAGGTGTTCAGAACCTCTCAAGCGAAATGCTTGTTTTCACGTGTCCAGGTCGCCCAGACGGATGTCTAGCATGAGGATTTGGTCAGGGTGTCTCGAGCGAGCCGCTTGCTTTCACTTGTCGAGGTCGCCCAGGCGGATGCCTAGCATGAGGAGGTGTTGAGAACGTCTCCAGAGAAACGCTTCTTCTCACGTGCCCAGGTCGCCCAGGCGGATGTCTAACATGAATATGTGGTGAAGATGTCTCGAGCGAGACGATTGCTTTCGTGTGTTCAGGTCGCCCAGGCGGATGTCTAACATGAGGATGTGTCCAGGATGCCTCGAGCGAGACGCTTGTTTTCACGTGTCCAGGTCGCCCAGGCGGATGTCTAGCATGAGGATGTGTTGAGGATGCCTCGAACGAAGCGCTTGTCGCAATAGAGCGCCTCGCAGTCCCTCCCCGCCCGTCTGTGGGGCATTCCCCTGGCGCCCTGGCGTGCCCCCTGGCGCGTCCCTTGCGACGTACTGGCGTGGCACGTTTCCTGGCTCCTCCTCTGCCGCGTTTCCTGGCTCGTCCCCAGGCGTTTCCCCTGCCCGTTCCGTGGCGCGCCCCCTGCAACGTCCCTTGGCAAGACGTCCTCTGGCCGCCCCATGGCACGCATCTTGGCACGTCCCTGACACGTCCAAGGCACGTCCCCTGATACGTCCCCTGACACGCCCCCTGGCGCATCCCCGAGTAGGCCCCTGGCACATCCTGCGTCGCGCCCGTGAGCCTGTGCCCCGTGTCGTGCCGTTCCTTCTCGGAGCTGAGTCGGATTCTGAGGTCGAGTTAAACGTCCCGCACGGTTACACTTTAACTAGCTCTGGGGCAGCTCCTATGTGCTCAGGCAGCTCGAGCTTAAGATCCACGTCAGTTCGAACAGGACTCGGATGCAACGGAGGACTCGATCCACAACGCTACAGAGCACAATCGCGGCATGGCAATCGCATTTCAGCACGGCGCAGCACAGCACAGCCCTTGGCACAGTACACCCAGACCGATACACTCAGCATTGCAACTGCCCGTCGCACAATCAGGTGTCCACGAAACGTTACCGTGCCTTACATTTCCATGATTGTTTCAGGGTTCGTGTGCCGACCATGCAGTTTTTCAAGCCAGGATTGAATAACAAAAGCAACTCAGAAATTATCTGAAACAACTCCTCCGGAAGAGCTTCGTACTCACACATATCATGCTATACTGTACTGTAGCACTGCCTAGGTCTTAAATCTTGACATCAGCAGCCTCGGGTAAACGGCCCAGGGACGGTGGCAGGATGGGCCGAAGGCCGCCAGATCCGCCGCCCCCTGTCGATTCATCGCAGGGGTGCCTGGCGTGCTAGACTATTTCGGCTTGGGTTTTAGTTGTTGTTTCCAAAAGAACTCCCCCTGGGGCTTCGGCCCGTCCCGCCGGGGTCCCGGAAGGCTCTTCCAGGACCAGAAACGACCTCAACGACCGCAAGAAATTCTCCAAGACGGCTCAAATGGCCTCCAAGACGACCGAGATGGCCCTCAAGCTCGCCCAAGATGCTCCAAGATGGCCTCCAAGACCGCCCAAGATGGTCCAAGATGGCTCCAAGACGGCCCAAGAGGGTCCAAGATACCTCCAAGTTCACCCAAGAAGCCTCCAAGACGGCCCAAGACGGCCCAAGAGGTCTCGAAGAGGTCCTTCAGGAGGGCCCGAAGAGGCAAACAGCATGTATGTTCCTTAGGTTTTTGAAGGATTTTGGCATTTGCCTCTTCTGGGCATTCCGACGGCTCAAGACGGCCCAAGAGGCCGCCAAGATCGCCCCAAAATCGCCCACGAGGCCTCCAAGAGGGCCCCATGACGGCCCAAGAGGCCTCCAAGACGGCCCCAAGAGGGCCCCAAGACAGCCCAAAAGACCGCCAAGACGCCCAAGATGGCCTCCAAGACGGCCCCGAAGCGCCCCAAGAGGACCTCAAGTCGGTCCAGAGAGGCCCCCAAGACGGCTCCCGACGGCGTCAGACGGGCCAGGAACCCACCAAGACGGCCGAAGTTGGCTCGAAGCTAGCCCAAGACAGCCTAAGAGGCCTCCAAGAGGGCCTCCAGGAAGGCCAGACAAGGCCAAAAACACTGATTTGCCTTTGGTTGTCGAAGGAGTTTGACATTTGCTTCTTTTCGGCCTTCCGACGGCCCGAGACGGAGGTCCTCCAGGAAGGCCCGAACATGCCAAACTCATCTACTTGCCATACATGTTTCAAGGATTCTGGCATTTACTTCGTTTCGGCCTTCCGACGGCCTAAGGCGCCCCCCCCAAGAGGCCCCCCAAGATTACCCAAAGATCGCCCAAGCGGCCTCCAAGATGGCCCCAGAACGATCCAAGAGGCCCCCAAGACGGCCCCCCAAGGGCCCCAAGATGTCCCAAGAGGCCTCCAAGACGACCAAGATGGCCTTCAAGACGACCCTGAAGCGTCCCAGGAGGGCACCAAGAGGGCCCAGAGAGGCTCCCCGTAGATCAGCCAAAGAGGCCCCCAAGAGGCCCAGGGAGGCCCCCAAGAGGCCCCCAAGAGGCCTCCAGAAAGCTCCCTGGAGGCCCCAAGAACGACCCAATGAGCTTCCATCTGCTCTCCTCATCCTTCCCCTCGTCCTCCTTGCTGAGCTCCTTTCTCCTCCTTGCTCCTCCCTCTCCTCATCCTCCTCCTCCTCCCCCCACGTGCTCCTCGGAGGGCGTCGGCAACGGCGGGGGGGACGCACAGTCCAATGGCGTGGTCGAATGTTTCCCAAATGTTCGGCCACATACGCGTACCCAGAAAGGCAGGTGGCGGCGGTGATGCGCCGTACAGTGAGCGGCTTGAGTAAGGAACACTTACTTTTCAAAAGGGGCTCGGTCGTTCCTTAAGGCTTGCATGCGTTACGTATCGTTTCTTATGCGTTTTTATTATGTATCGTTCCTTATGCTTTTTTCCTTGGAAAACAAAGGCTTCGTTCATTATGTATCGTTCCTCAGGTCAGGCCGCTGACTGTAGGCGTCTTCGATACAACTCTGGGGAAGGTACAGGGCGGATCCTTCTCAAGGCGGTGCTCCCGCCCGAGTGGGATATGGGGCGCTCGCCTTTCAAGAGTGTGCTCCTCGGTGTGAGAACACACACAGCTGCAGGGACTTATTGAAGGGGAACTGGGACACACAAATAAATACACACAAATAAACATATCCCCCATATTTTCCCATGTGTTCTGGGTTTTTGTCTTCCCCCCCACTTCCCATAGTTTCCCATATTTTCTGGGAATCGCCGATTAATTGTCTGTGTGCTTTTCCCCTCCTGACTTGTGAGGACGTGAATTGGGACAGGAGGGAGAACTGCAGCATCGTTGACGTATCCTCGGCTTACTCCGGCCATCCTTCTCCTGGCATCCCTTCCTCCCTCCCAGCTCATCGTTCCTCGCTCCTTCTCATCCCATTCCTCCTGCTGCTGCTCCGCCTCCCTCCCTTCTCTCTCCCCCCTCCCCCCCTTTCCTCCTCCCTCCCTCCCTCCCTCCCTCGTCCCTCCTTTTCCCCCTCCTTTCTCCCTTCCCTCCTCTCTCCCCCCCTCCCTTCCCATCTTCCGCATCCTCCCCTCGCTCGCTCTCTCTCTCTCTCTTGCATAACGCCCGTCGAGATCAACAGACGCCTGACCGGCCGGCGGCCCCGACCCCACCGGGCGCCTGTCATAGTCCTGCCAGCCATCCCGGCCGCTCATGGGAGGGCCAAGGGAGGAGGGGAGGGGGAGAGAGGGGGGAGGACGAGGACGAGGACGAGGACGAGGATAGCGAGGACCAGGAACCAGGACGACGAGGACGACGCCTCCTCTGGCTCCCCGTCAGCACCCCCTCCCTCTCCCGAGCAGGGAGCGGGGAGGAGGGATGGAGGAGGGAGCGGGGGAGACGGAGAAGAGGGGGCAGATGGGGGAGGGAATCAAAGGCTGGAAGGATGGGAGCCTCCCATCCTTTCAGCCTCTGGGAGAGGAGCGGGGAGGAAGGCCGGAGGGAGCGGGGGGTGAGGGGAAGAGGGGGCAGATGAGGGGAGGGAGCGAGCGTAGAGAAGGCTGGAAGGATGGGAGTCTCCCATCCCTCCATCCTTCTCTACGCTCGTTCCCTCCCGGATACCAGGGGATATGTCGACCCCTACCCCAGGCTTCGTGGGGGCTCCGAACGCACCAGAAATTTGGGGCCCGACCCTGGGATATACCATGGGGGGGGGGGTCCATCCTCGATGGGGGGTGCGTCCGAACAGCCCCCCTGGGGTGCATCCCAGGGTTTTCCCACGTTTCTGAGCGGCCGAACTTCTCGGGCGAAACTCGGGGATTGGGGGAGACACATCGCCCGCGACCCGATTCCATTGGGGGAGGGGAGGGAGCGAGCGTCGAGAACGGAGCGCGAGGGGAGGAGCGAGCGCACGGCGCCCGCGCCGGCCCACTGCGGCGCCCGACAGGACCCAGAGCAGGACAAACTGTGGCTGTGGTGGCGGCGGCAGGGAGGAGGAGGAGGAGGAGGCGGAGGAGGAGGGAGGCGGCGGAGGAGGAGGAGGAGGGAGGAGGAGAAGGAGAAGGAGGAGGAGGAGGAGGAGGAGGAGGAGGAGGAGGAGGAGGGAGAGGAGAAAGAGGAGGAGGAGGAGGAGGAGGAAGAGGAGGACCAGCGGCAGCAGGAAAATATGGAGGAAGAAGGAAAGAAACACAGGGGGGAGGGTTAGAAGGGGGAAGTAGGAGGAGCAGGAAGGGAATGAGGATGAACCGAGGAGGCAGAGGAGGACGAGGAGGGCGAGGATGAGGGCGAAGTGAGGAATGAGAAGGGAAACGGAAGCGCTCGACGCTGGGATCCCCACATACGCATCTAACGCCTGAGCGTGCGTAAATGTAGGCGCAAGTAAAACTGAACATGTACGAGTCCGAGTGTGTGCGCTCCTCTCTGTTTCTCTCTGCCGCTGTATGCTACCTTCTCTCTGCCGCTGTATGATACCCCCTGGCTGCTTCCTTGGATGCCCAAGTGCTATGCCTGCTACCTCGCGGTGGTCACGGGGCTCCGAGAGGAAGCCACGCCAGAGGTGCAAATCAGGCGACAGGCTCGAGACATCCCCCACGAAGGGGCAACTGTCAAAACCCCTGGCGGCCCCGCTTGGGGCTCCTAGCCGCTGTTCAGCCTTCCTTTCCTTTCTTAACGCCCTCCCCCTTTCAGGCGCGGCTGCTGCGCTGCTTCCCGTGCCGTCGTCACCTCGATCGGTACGCACCGACACGTCAGTCCGCGAAGTGATGCTTTTGCACGGGGTTCTTTTTCCCAGGAAAGGCGCAGGCCCATGGAGAAGGAGGAGGAGGATGTGGAGGACTTTTTCTTTTAACTGGTAAGCCTGTCCCTGGTGCCTCCACTCCCAACGGCCGGCGAACTGTTCATCCGACAAATAACGAGGTCAGGAAGGGCTGGCGATGTCTCCTAATATCTCCGACGCAACGCTTGTGCTGCAGAATCAATCGAGGATGTCTCGAACGAAACGCTGGCTTTGCGCAACGTTGAGGATGTCTCACCCGAAACGCTTGCTCTGCAGAGTTTGTTGAGGATGCCTCGAGCGAAGAGCTTGTTCCGCAGAATCTGGTGCGAACCATCTGACAACCACATGTCAGCTAATCCAATAGCCCTTATAACTGCGACGAGGCGACGATCGAAAGCAGTGCCCCGGCACTGCTTTGAACGCGTTCAAAGCAGTGCCCCGGCACTGCTTTGAACGTATGATATGATGATATGATGATGATTATGACTGATGATGATGATGATTTTTCCAGCGTACACTGTCCGCAACTGCGGCAATCAACATCATGTTCCACTTGCCCGCAACTGCGGCCATCACCAACGCTGCCCCTCGAAGCTCCACGGAGAGCGCTCGGCAGGTCGCCCGCTCGAGCCCCACTCGACTTCACGCTGAGGAGGCGAGCCCTCAGGGGCATTGTCCGCAACTGCGGCATGATCAGAGGGCCACCACTGCGCGCCATCAGCGCCCCATTCGCTCGAGCTCCAGTCCACCAGGACCAGCCCTGCCATCTCGTGGCGGGACTGCGCGCCTCCCATGCGCCGCTGCCGCTGGCGTCCCAGGACCCAGCCGCCACTGCGGCCCAAGAAGGGGTCGCATCGTCGCCGTTGGCAGCTTGCGGCGGTGGCGTGTTCCCAGCTCGCTCAGCCCCAGCGTCTCCCCCCGCAACTGCGGTTCCCATCTGGGGTCGGACGCCCTTCCCCGCAACTGCGGTGTCCGCGTAGCTGCCCTTCTTGCCGCCCTTCTTGCCGCCCTTCCTGCCGCCCTTCCTGCGTTCCAACCTCGCGGCGAGTCTTTCAGGTGACCTGCGGCACGTATTGTGCGTGAAAGCCACAGAGGGAAGTGCGCTCCGTGCCTCGCCCTGCCGAAGGCGCCATGCCATATCTTGTCGTCGAGGTTGCCCTGCTTCACTCTGAAGGGATGGCGCACCCAATCGTCGCGTTCCCTGCGCGCCATCCTTTGCTCGAACTCCGCAACTGCGGTCAAGGATTCGCCAGATGGCGTCAGGAAGGCGCGCAACTTGTTTTCAACGGGCTCAGCCTTGGGCACGTAAGTCTGAAGCATCTTCCCAGGGCCATTCGTGTAGTCGAAGACAGGGAAAGACGGATCATGCTGGGTCGTCAAGAATCCGCCCTCACGGTCGTGCAGAACACTCAGGCCATGTGAAGCTTGTACTGCCCAGGACAGCTTATGAACAAAATCGCCATGCTGTCTGCCCTGGGCTGGCCGCCTGCTGTCTTCCAGGGGGTCCACGCGGCGACGTCCACAGTCAGGCCGCAATTGCGGCACCAGGACACAAGCTGGAACATGCACATGTTGAAGTCCCCCATGCAGACCTTCACGTCCCATTCCCTGACGTAGGCTACGAACCAGTTGTAGAACTCATGGAGCTTCGTGACGCCCCAGTCTTGGTTGGCCAAGCTGTGGTGGACGTGCACCGCCATGACGTTGAAGGAGCCCCCAAAATGGGTCACGGCCTGGTCCAGGTGGACGCGCACCACCATCGCCCTGGAGTACTTGTTGTGCAGCTTTGGCGCAGGAGCCTCCGCAACTGCGGACGGTTTCTTCTTCTTCTTCGATTTGGACTTCTCCTGCTTGTGGAAGAGTCTCGCAAAGTCTACGTGTTCAATGTGGCCGCCACTGCGGTCCCTCATGACAACAAGGAGGGTCCCTGATGGCTCGCCGCCCTTAACGCACAGGTAGTTGTATTGAGTCCGACTCCGAAACCTATCGTCCGCAACTGCGGCTGCACTGCCCCTCGCGTCGTGCTCCCCACTGAGTACCGCGCAGGTCTCGTCGTCGCACTCGCAGAGGGCGATGATCTGGGCAGGGTTCGCGCGGAGCTGCGCCCACTCGTCCGCGCGTTGCGTGGTCTAGCTGCAGTCCCTCCGAAGTTGGCCACGTAGAAGCCGACCCGTCCCGCTTCGAACTCCGTTTTCTCCTCCCATGCGTCGACAAGAGCTCTTTGTTTTTCCGACAGATTGCTTGTCTCGATGATGGGCACCCGTTTCCAGGGTCTCCGCGACGACAACACCCTCGGCATGTAGGAGTCATGTGCTGCCGCAACTGCGGCTCCCGCACCTCCCTGGGACTCAGCCTCGTCAGCGGAGGCAGCCGAGGACGCGACGGTGCTGTCGCCATCTTGCGTCCGCTGGTCGTCGTCATCATCCGCAACTGCGGCTTCCTCGTCTTTGCCTCCCTCCTCCTCCTCAGCGTTGTGGATGAACACCGTTCTGGCGAATCGATGTCCACGGTCCATACTCCCTGAGGATGCGCTCGGGCGCGCGGGCGGCCACATGCTTGCGTCTTCGCGTGCGCCACCTCGAGCCACGGTGGCTACGGAAATGGATCGGGAATGGGCATGGGGTCGGATGGAGGGAGGAGACAAAGAGGATTCGAGGAGTGGCAGAAGGAGGGCGAGGACTCAAAGGAACCGAAAGAACAACAAATGGACTGGCGGAGAAGCAGAAGGAGGGCGACGATTGCAAGGGACTGTGAAAGGATTATTTTCACAGCAGCAGGAAGACCGCAACTGCGGTTTTGCCTCATCTCCTGCCCGCGCGGGAGCCGCTTGGAAAAAACAACTTCCCTCTGGACTTCCTGTGGGTCCGCAACTGCGGCCTGCATCGCGCTAGGGCTGGGATTACCAGCGCCATTTGCCCTCCCAGGGTTCTCACTGTTTCCGAATGCACGAACTGCGACAGCGCCGAACGGTTCCCAGACGCCGCGTCGGTCGCGACTTTTTGCAGCCACCCAGCAAACGTGAGCGGCCATTGCTCCTTGTGCTGCTTGCACATCTCCTCGTCCCAATGCGTCTTGAACCATGCCCACTCCCCCCTCTGCTCGTCTGAGAGGACGCCTTTTCCGCGAGCCAGGCGATCAGAGCTGCCATCCTGTTTTTCTTGATCTTGAACTCCTCGGGATTCCACTGCGCTAGGGCGTGTTTGTTAGCCAAAGCCGTTTCCACCGCAACTGCGGCCTCCTTATTTGCCCTCAAGGCGGCCTCGGCCTCTCGAATCTGCTTCTTGAGATCGTGCAACGCCTTCGTCCTGTCGTTCGCTTCCAGAGCCAGGCGCCGCTTTTTCGCCACCACTGCGGCTTCGTGGTCTCGCTGTGCAGTCAACGCTCGTAGGACCTCGTTGTCCTCCCGCGCCAGCTCTCTCAACCGCTTCTTTTGTTTGTGTCGTTGCTGTCGGCAATCCTGCGCTAGTTTCTCCATGCCCACTTGGCGCAGCATATCTTCCGCCTCGCGGAGCGTTTCTGCCAAGGACGTCGCCACTGCCACCTGCTCGGCCGACTCTGCGTCGACCACGCAGTCCATGGATACCGAGGATCCTTGAGGCCCAGGTGCCGCAACTGCGGCATCGCACTGTTCCGCAAGAGCCTCGGCCCACGAGGCCTCCTCTTGCTCTACGTCCTCCTCGTGCTCCTCGTGCACCTCCTCCTCCTCCTCCTCCCCGCCCTCCTCATCGCCCTCCTCGTGGCCTGGCTCCTGGCCGAGCGCTTCGTCGCCGAGCTTCTCCAACACGGAATCTGTGGCGTCGTGTTTCTCGTAGTCGTGTATGAGACGCAGCACGTCATTGTAGGACCATTTCAAACGTTTCTGCTCGCATTCTTCCCTCACCTCCGCGACTGCGGTGTCCACTTTTGCTCGCAGCCCCCCTGCTTCCCAGAGTTCCGCCGCCTCTCGGCAATTCTCGAGATCTCCTGACTTGTCGAAGGGCGCTCGAATTCCCACTTTCAGGAAACCTTTCGCGGCGTCCAAGTGCAACTGCACATTCTCCAACACTGACAGCATCAAGTCGGCGCAATCGGAACGCCGCAACTGCGGCACGTGCTTCCCCAACGCCATTTGCTGCACCAGCGCTTTGGTATCGAGGGCAATGTGCCGGCGCTTCACGTGCTGGTTCAAGTCCGTGTCCACGGGCTGCGCAACTGCGGTCGCCCCCCCACCGTGAATGATCAGCACGTAGCCGCGCTGCCAGGCGAGTCTCCGCACAGCGTCTGCTTTGTGCGGGGAATGGTCGTCGGCCATGAGGATGCGCCACTTTCCCCGCAACTGCGGGTCGTCGGGCCAGGCCCGCAAGTGCCGCTGCAAGAATGATACCACGTCGTCTGCGCGGTAGGACCCCTTCTCGGACGTCGCCGTGCTCACCCAAGACGGATAGCCGCGACTGCGGGCATGTGCGGCCAAGCCCTCAGCGATGACAGATCCCCCCTTGAACATTTAAAAAAAAAAAAAAAACAAAAAAAAAAAAAAAAAAAAAAAGAAAAAAAAAAAAAAAAAAAAAAAAAAAAAATTAATAATATTAAGAATAATTAAAATTTAAAAAAAAAAAAAAAAAATAAAAAAAAAAAAAAAAAATTATAAAAAATTAATAATTAAAAAAAAAAGCCTCCGCCGGAGGTGGTCCGCAACTGCGGATGTCCTCCGCGTCGCTCGACACCGTCAGGTTCGCTGTCCACCGAGCCCTGCTGTCGTCATGCGCCTCGACAAGCGGGACATTGCCACCCTTCACAGCCAAGGTCGGCTTCGAGGCCGACGACGACTCGTTGTGGTGAAAGGGCGACTGGTCCCAGTTCAGGATGTGCGGGTCGTACCCCAGAAGCTCCTCAGCAGCTGCGCGTACCCTGGCCACGTTCAAGATCATAGTCTCAAAACGAGATTGGAGCAACCATTTTGGCACCTTGTACTTGCGGTTCGGCTTCTTCATGCTCAGGCCGTAGGAGCGCCGCCACTTCACCCACCACCGAGGCCGCAACAGCGGCACCATCGGTTTGCCTCCCCGCTTCATTGTCTCCACGCAGTAGTCCGCGACGAGTTGCTTCGCCTTCGTAACCAGCAGGGATTGGGAGAACCTGGCCAACATCTTGGGCCTCTCCTCCGCAACTGCGGTTCGCTTGGCCACCGCCTTCCAGTCCACGGAGTACCTCATGTGGGAACACCACTCGTACAGAGCGGCTTCCAGCCATGGAGCCTTGTTCGGGCGCCCTTGGTTGCCCCGCGCGCGGCGTCGGCCATGCACGCCCGCCGTGCCATGTCCACCTTGTGTGCGCCAGTTGTGAAACCACTTGGAGACGGCCTGGCGCTGCTGGACGACCCCCATGCCCTTCGGCCACGTGAACCGCCCGCAAAAAGACGCGATTGAATTCCGTGGCAGAACGCCCTCGCCCTTCCAACCACAACTGCGTGCGTGCGCCTCCAGTTCTTTGCAAACCAGTTCGCGGTCTCTGAGCATGTGCGGGCACACGCGCCGCTTCTGTTCCGCAACTTCGGGTTTTGGGCGTGCGCTGGCCAGTGCGTGCGCCCTGATCTGCTCCTCCTGCAACGCCTCGGGCATAGCCTCAGCCATGGCAAGCAATATACCCATGTCCTGCACGCCCGTCTGCCACTCAAACGCCGCCATGAGAGCGGGGCGTGGCGCGCTCGCCTCTCTCGGCGCCTCTGCTGGTTCGCCCTCGCCCTCGGAGTCGTGCAGGACCATGGGTCCAGCCGGGCCGCTGGCCCCGCAACTGCGGTACGCCCGCACCTCCTCCAAGGTTAGTTCCTGCGTGACAACGAGCATGTCGTGCAACCACGGTTCGTCCCAGCGGCGCACCCCGAAATCGTACAGTTCCTCCCGAAGCCCTTTGCGCGTCTCGGCATTTTGCGGTTTCTGCAACATCATCGCCATAAGGTCAATGCCGCAGTTTCCATCGCAAACAGTCCCTAGGACCCATTGTCCCATAGGACCGTAGAACCTGTTCAACGCGTCCGCCCCCTCAGAGCACACGCCACCCACCGCAACTGCGGCCACCCAGTGGCGCACCTCATGGAGAGGGTTCTCGGGAGTCACGGGCATGAGTTCCACCGTTGTCCATTCCCCGAACAGATCCTCAGCAGCGGCGAGTACGCACGCCACGCCGTCGACGGCGCATGGCTCAGTGCACTTCTCCTTTGCCCAAGGCATGTAGAAGTCAAGGAGGTCCTTGCGGTTCTCGCCTTCCCACACGTAAGGTCGACGCCCGAACCGCAAGGCAAACTGCATGAAAGCTGAATACCCTATGTAGGAATTCTCGGACAGAATCTGCCTCAGGAGAGCCATCACGACGTCAGGCACCGTCGCCGCCACTGCGGCCTGATCTTTGGCGCGTCTTCCACAGGTACACCTTTCTCTGGCGCCAGGGGTGGCGCCGCGACTCGTGGCCGCAAGGCGTCGCCAACAGGCGCCGCAACTCGTGCTGCAGCCTTTGGGTCTGGGCACGGGAAGAATGCGACCTGCGTCTTCGACCAGTTCTCTGGCAGCGGCCGCGCTGTTGGCAAGCGTGCTGGAAGTGGTGTGTCTTTGTCCGCTTCCACTCCCTCAGGAGCTTCAACCGCAACTGCGGTCTCCTGCGCAGCAGGCGGGTCTGGTGTTGCGTGCACTTGAGCTGGAGGAGCTGGGGGGACTGCTGCTGCGGGTGCTTCGGGCACAGGGGCGGCTGGAGGTTTGGGTTCTGCGGGTGCTTCTGGTGCTGGAGCTGCGTGTCCTTCTTGCGCAGTAGCTGCGAGTTCTGCTGGTGTTGCTGGTGCTATGTGTGCAGGGGCCGAGGGAGCCGCAACTGCGGTGCCGCCTGGAGCCGCAACTGCGGGTGGTGGCGTCGCGCCCGGTCGCCAAGCAGACGGCCGCAAATGAAAGCGAGGCGGCTCAGCAAGGCCGTACTGCGACGCGGGCCACTTCGCTAGGCACAGAAAATCCGCACATGCGTGCACCTTTATCTTCTTGGGGCACGGAACGCCGCTACTGCGGCCCAAGATGTTGGCGAGCCCAGTGGTGCCATACTTCGTTATCCTCGGTGCGCAGCCGCTGTCGTAATGGAACAGAAAACTAGAAGGTAGGGAAAGAAGGCAAAAAAAACAAAAAAGCAAAAGTAAAAAGGGGAATGAAACCATAGAAAGAGTTTGAAAAGGGAGATAAAAAGACAGAGAAAAGATGGAAAAAGGTGAGGAGGAAGCCACTCCACCTCGAAATGCGTTCCGTCCTCCTCGCCATACCATGTCCGCCCCACGGGAACATCCATGAGCGGTCGCGTGGCGAACGACTCGGGCCGGGCACGCGGCTGCGGGCTACAGAACTAGGAAGAGGGAGGGGAGGAGGGAGGAGCAACTGAAGACGATGCGGAGGGGCGAAGAAGGAGGTACTTTTCAACAACGCCCGCGCGGAAGCCCCAATCATCGCGCGCACAGGGTTTCGATGCTTCACTCCATGCTTCTCTAAGAAAAACGCTCGCCCACACAAGTTGGCGCACTGAGGCGTGCACCCGTGGAACACCCTAAACCTTCCGCCTGCCTCCTCACACACCTCGCCCTCCGCGTGTTCACGCGCACCCAGCCACCCCGCAACTGCGGGCACTCAGTAGCCCCACCGCAACTGCGGCCCATACGGCTTCGGGCCTCAGTCGAACAGACTGGGGATTTGGAGCTCGAGGTAATCCAGAGCCGCTTGCTTGCGCTGGTGCTGCGTCATGCCCTCCACTCGTAGTCGTAGCCCTTCACCGACTGCGCCGACTGCCACTTCTTCTTTGTAAGTTTCTTCACCTCCATCTCGATCCTTTTGCCCTTGTTGGCACACTCTCGCGTGATGGTCGCGACCCAAGCGCCCTTGAAGTCCCACACGACGGTGAAGCCAGAGCCGCTCCCCTGCGCCACGAGGGGGTCGACCTCCTTTTGCGTCGCCGGCGGGGTGGCAGGGTCAACCGCCGTTGCCCAGTCCCTGTCCGCCACTGCGGCCTCGTCCTTGTCGCCGTCGCCGATGTCGGGGACCCGCCCGAGGCTCACGACGTCGTTCCACGATCATGTACGATCAGCCACCCAGGTCCTGCAGCGGTCCAGAATCCAGAAAACAAAAATAAAGATCCAAAAACATAGAAAAAATCACCAAAGAAAAGAAAACCAAAAAAAAAACAGGCCACTTGGCCGCTCCCCGCTTGAAAAGCTGCCCACCCGCAAGACGTTTCGAACGGCCGTGTCGTGCGGAAACTTCATGGGGCACTTTGCGGGCATCTGTACAGAGTGCACAGTTGCTATGGCCGACTCCACGGCCTCGCCCCTGGGCAGGCCAGTAGCCGCCGAACGCGTTCCAGTCTTCTGCTTCTTGGCGCTGGTCGGGGTCGCTGCCTGCTTCTTCGTGGCGTCCGTGGAGCTGACCAGGGACGACATGGGGTCATCTGCTTCGTGCCCCGCGTCGCCGTCGCTCTCATCGTCCGCAACTGCGGCGCCGCCCTGCTTCGCGACTTCTTTCTTCAGCGCGTCCCAGGCCTTGGAGGCCTTCAAGGCCCCTGCGGTCGGTTTACCTTTGGCGCACACCTTGAGCAGCCAAGCCTTTTGCATGTTCACGTGCACGAAAGTTATCTCTCCGAGGGGCCATGCGTGGAGCACCTTGACATCCTTTTCGGGGACGGGGGTGGTCTGCGCAAGCCAACCTCCACGGATGCACAAGACCTTCTCAACGCACACAGGGCTCCATTCGCTCGAAGTCGGCATGTGTGCTACTGCGCTGGACACAGCCGCAACTGCGGGCAAGGCGGGGGTGCGGGCAGTGGGGCCGCGCGCGGTTGAGCCAGATGGCGAGCTGAACGCCTCCCTGGAGGGCCTCCCTCGGTCCCTGCGATCCTCGCGCCTCCCTGGAGGGCCTCCGCCCTCAGGGTGCTTCAAAGCAGTGCCGGGGCACTGCTTTGAAGCATCTGTGGCTTCAAAGCAGTGCCGCGGCACTGCTTTGAAGCACCCGGGTGCTTCAAAGCAGTGCCGGGGCACTGCTTTGAAGCACCTGGGTGCTTCAAAGCAGTGCCGCGGCACTGCTTTGAAGCATTCTGAGGGCGGAGGCCCTCCAGGGCCTCCGCCCTCAGCCCAGGGCCCTCCAGGCCCTCCAGGGCCTCCAGGGAGGCCCTCCAGGGCCTCCAGGGAGGCCCTCCAGGGCCTCCAGGGCCCTCCAGGCCCTCCAGGGCGGACGCCCTCCAGGGCCTCCAGGGAGGGAGGGAGGGAGTGAGGAAATGAATAGTTTCGGCTTCCAGCTTGGGAGGAAGGGGAGAAAGGAGGAGGAGAGAGGGAGGAAGTGGAGGAAGGGCGAGGGAGGAGAGGGAGAAGGGAGGGAGGAGGTCCGTTTCGAACCTCCGTGCTCGATCGTCAGCGGTCCGCTACTGCGGCATCAGCAAGTGACACTGCAAACTACACGAGCGCTCCGCAACAGCGGTCACGCGTGCGCCCCCCCTTCGGCCTGTTGCCCGCAACTGCGGTCACGCGAGCAAGCCGCCCTGACTGCCGCCACTGCGGCTTCTGAATTACTTAGAGCGACATCTTCCCGCTTTCGTCGAACCCTTTCTTCGATTTCTTCGGCGCGGGCTGGCCCGAAGGCTTCCCTTTGGCCCTCTTGGCCGCGTCCGTCTTCCACGTCTCCTCGGCCGCCTTCTTCTTCGGTGCGGTTTTGGGTCTCGCCTCCCACAGGAGCTCTTCTCCTTTCTTCACGGCCGTGGTATTCACCAGCACAGGGACATTCACGGCGAGCACGACCCCGCCTGTCCCAGGCACGCACACCGCCAATTCTTTCGTCTCCAGCTCCATGTTGATGCGCGCAACTGCGCTTTCATTACGGCTGTTTCTCTGCTGGATCTCCTGTTCCGTGACTCTGTTGACTGCCCAGAAGACGTGCATTGTCTCTTGCGCATCCCACTTCCATGCTCTCAACCGCACATCGTGGTCAGCCACGTCGGCGGGCGTCTTGTCCGCAGGCGGCTTGAACTCGGGGTGCAAGTAGAAGGTCGTGGGCGTGGCCCCATTTGGATCTCCTTTCACCCAGACTTGCACGGCCACCCTCTCGGGGTGCGTGCTTGCGGCGTGCACCTTGGATGCCTTTGGGACGCACGGCCACAACTCGATGCATTTTTCGTCGTTTGCAGCGGTTGCCTTGACGGTGCGTTTCTCTGTGTCAGCGTCTTGCAACACCTCTACTTGCGCTTCCGCAGCTGCGGACATGTGGCGCGCCCAAAGGCACAGCAACACTGCGCTGACCAAAGCAGGCTCCCGCCCCAGCTCCTTCGCTGCCGCTGAACGCCTCCATTCGGCGATTGGCAAAGGGAAGGATCCGCGTGGAATGGCCGGCGTGTCCCTGCTGCGCTGGTGGTTCGTTGGTAATTGCGTCGTGGGGTCAAAGGAAATGACCGTCGGCATCAACTCGCGCTCCTCTGCGGAAGCCTTTGTCTTCCCCGCCACTGCGGGCTCATTCGGTCTGGGCGCGGCAACGCGTTGAAATCGAACCAATCGGGCTTCCCGCCTCGGACTCCCACTTCGCCGAGGGCCTTCTCAAGGGCGTCCCGATTGGACTTCGGCTCCACCTTCCCCGTGGCCTCCGCGCAAGCGCGGAGGAGCGCCTGACGATGTCCTGGGATACTTCGTTCCTTGAAGTTGGTGTCCTTCAGGTACTGTATGAAGCCGTCTGCGGTCAGTATGCACAGGTCCGCCTTGAACTCGATCGCCTTCTCAGGGCCCATGCCGTCGATGGCCTTGCTCAGCGTGAACAAGTACAAACGGAGAGCCGAGTTCATGTCGATGAGGAATTCTCGGAACTCCTTCTTCTTCCACGATTGTTCTGGGTCAGGGCACCACACAGGAGTGTCAACGCCCCTCTTCCTCGCAGGCGCGTTCCTGTAGCATCGCATCACCACGGCAACCTTGACCCACGGCACTTCGTCGGGAAGCTCGCTGGCTGCCCCGAAGGCACCGAGCCGAAGGGCCCTTCTCCTGGAGTTCACGTAGACCTCGCAGAACTGGAGCAGCAAGGGGATGAACTGCGCTTTCGTGCTCCCGAGCCCAACAACGAACGAGAACAGCTCAATGAAGTCTGGGTCCTGAACGACTCGATCGAGTTCGTGCATGACGGAGAGCTTGACCTTGTCAAAGGCAACCTGATCCGAAACTGCGGCGTGCAGCTCCGCGTCAACAGCCTTGCACAGAACACGGAGCGCGGTGAGTTCAGTCGTTCGCAACGCAAAATCGGCTCCTTTATTGAGGGACTGGCTGATGAGCGAAGCACCAGTGGGTTCCTCGTCCATGATTTTCCAGCTAAGCACTTCCATGAGCATGCCCCCCTGCACGAGTTTCTTAGCGACAGGGTCATGTTCCGCCACTGCGGCCATGTCGAGCTTGCCGTCCTTATCGAGCACGGGCTTCAGCCTCGCGCTCTCGTCCTCCGTGAACTCCATGCCTTGGGGGATGGGCCACTTGGCTCCCAGGGCGCACGCCCGCAACTCGAGGCACAAGTGGGAGTGCGAACACGTCCCATACGCAACGTCTGTTCCGCAACTGCGGTCGAAGCACGCAGCGAGGTGGCCGGTCGCTTTTTCCAGATTGTACTCTGTGTACGTCTGGAACGTCGGGTCCTCCTTTTTTCTCAGCACCAGCTCTTGTGCTGGGTACATCTGAAAGCAGACACCTTCGTGGTCAGCTTCGGCTTGCGTGAATCCAGCCAGGAAGATTTTCACAGCGAGTTCCCGAACCCTTTCCTGCTGAGGGTAGCGCCCGCCTCGGTTGCCCGTGTGCGGGGCGAGCATGAGCACAGGGAGGCGCACCTTGTCCCCTGTCCTGAATCTAGACCTCAAGGCGTTGGCCCTCTGAAAGTTCCCTTGCGTTCCGCCTGGAACTGCGGCTGTCTCGTCCGCCACTGCGGCTTTCTTGTCCGCCACTGCGGCATTATCTGTGCCGACGCTGTCGTTCATATCTGTGCCGACGCTGTCCGCCACTGCGGCCCAAAGCTCCGATATGGCGGACTATGGCACGACGTCCGTCGCTCAGGGTGGAGGCGTGTGCGCCAGGAGCCCAACGACCTGCTGAGCCGCATGCCTGCGGACGACTGAAGGCCCAGTTTTAATCCAAAATATCGGGCGAGAGCTTGGGGGGGGTGCAGGCTGGAGGAGGGAGGGGGGTGCAAGCTGGAGGAGGACGAGGAGGGGAAGGGGAAGGACAGCTAGGACGGAGGCGGCGGGGGGATGCGGCCTGGAGGAGGACGAGGAGGGAGGAGGGAGGAGGGAGGAGGGAGGAGGGAGGAGGGACGACGACGACGACGACTGCTGACGACAGACGACAGACTTGACGACGACGACGACCGACGACGACTGCTGACGACAGACGACAGACGCGACGACGACGACGGCAGCGACGACGACGAGGACGGACGACGACGATTATGATGACCCAGCGCGCGCACACTTATTGCAAACTGCGGCTTCGCAACCGCGTGCTCTCCTATTATACGCAACCGCAACTGCGGCTTCGCAACCGCAACCCCGCAACTGCGGGCTATCCTACACCGCAACCGCAACACCGCAACTGCGGGCTATCCTACACTGGGATGCACTACGCAGGCAGCAGGCGCCCAGTAAGTAGTACCGAGCTCTGTTCCGCAACTGCGGCTCCTCGGTCTTGCCGCACTCACCGCTCGTCCGCAACTGCGGGAGATCGCGCCTCTTCGTGCTTCCGCTTGCTCGCCCGACTTGCGCGTCCGTGGCCGACGAAGACGATGTTTTGGTGGATGCCCTCGCACCAGTGCGTGCTGAAGGTCTTCTCGTTGAGCTCCTTCTGAATGACCTTGCCGATTGGGGGCAGCGCTGCCAATCCGAGCTTTTCTCTGACTCCGCTACTGCGGTCAGGGTCATCCTCCCACTTGGGCATGTACTTCGCTGGGACCCAGCGCCGAGAGATGATGGAGTCGCTTGTTCGATGCATCCAATCAGGGAGCCACTGGGGATCGTTCTTCGACGGCCTCCCTGCAAAATCAATGTTGTAGTCCGCAATGCGCACGTCGCACGGGCCAATGGGGAGGACGTAATTCGGATGCACGACGCGTGTGCCCTTCACAATGCCTCCGAACAGGGCGGGTCCAGCCCTGAACACCACCCCCACCGGGCAGGTGCAGCTGGCTCCGCAACTGCGGCCCAATGCTGCGAGCTGCTCAGGCGGGATGTCAAACAGGCCGCACAAGAACCGCACATCATTTTTATGGATGGCAGCAACCGCGTCCTTGAAGAATGCTGGATGCCACGCTTGTTGTTCTGTTTGCGTGATCTTGTGTTGGAGACGTTCGGTGACTGCGTGTCTGGACACGACGGCAAAACGGATCACCGCGGCAGGATTCATCTCGGAGCCCTTCAGGCGAAAGCTCAGGATCGTGACGGCGTGGGCGGCCCCATGAACATGACCCGCAACTGCGGTCTCTGCGATGATGTGCGGGCGCACGAGCACCAGGCCCGTCTCTCTGAACAGGGGAACCGTCGTCCAGTAAGGCTCCTCGGAGGCGTTTTTCATAGTGACAGCGTTGTCGATGGCACTCCTGAGTCCAACGCGAACGTCGTAGCTGCAAGCGCCTTCGACGTTCCCCGCGCGGAACAGCTCGGGGTCCCATACGACGAAGACGACCGCCGCAGTTTGGTGCAAGATGCACCTGAAGACATCTTCCTTTGTTGCCACCTTCGTGATGACCACCACGTTGATCACCAAAGCGATGGTGGACGGAACCCGATTGCCGTCTGCTGTACGAAGGAATCCTTCGTTCCACTTGGGGCGTTCCCCAACGTAGTTTATCCCTGGAGGGGCCCTGGTCCGCTGCTTCTTCCGCGGTGCTCCCGCATCTTCCCGCAACTGCGGTTCCGACGGAGGCCCCGCGCGACCCCGCGACTGCGGTTCTGACAGCGGCGAGTCTTCCGTGGGAGGCGGCCTTTTCCTCGGCCGCAAATCGGCCGAGGCGGTTGTCTCGGCGGCTTTCTCCTGGGAGGCGGCCTCGTCTTCGGGTTGGGCGCCTCGTTTGGACTCGGCTTCGAGCAGCACGGCCGAGGGCGCGCTGCTCCCAGATGAGCCGCGCGCGGCACCTGGCTCGCCGGCCACCCCCGCAACTGCGGTCTCGGTGGCGGCTCCCGTCAGTGTTGGTTGGTCCTGCTGCTTCGTCGGCGTCTGCGCCCGAGGCCCCCATTTTGCCTTGGGGGTCAAGTGCGCCCTGCGCAACTGCGCCTCTTCGCGCCTCCCACAAGCAGAGCTCCCACTCGCAGCGCTTATCGGCGGCGGCGGCCGATATTCCCGCGAGGAGCTAGACGACTGCGGGGAGGCCTCGCGCGGCGGTCGCTCGGGGCTTCCGCTACTGCGGCCCCCCGTCGGCTCCGCGACTGCGGCATCCGCGGCAGCCCCTTGCGCGCCGAGCCTTTCCCGCAGTTGCTGCTTCAGCTCGGCGAACCGCTTGTCGACCTCGGCTTTGCGACCTGGGTCCATGGCGTGGCCGCGCGCGGCCCCCGTCCGACGGGGGAACTGCGGCCGGCTTGGGAGAGGAAGGGCAACGAGGGAGACGGCGGGGATGAGGACGAGGAATGCGAAGAGGAGGATGGAGAGGACGCGAGGAGCAGATGGCGCAAGTCTGAGACGACGGGTGAAGGAGCAGGGAACTGCGACCGAGGACTGACGTGGCAAGAACACGTTAAGGTGGGTATGGCAATCACAACCGTCCAAAATGCACCCTCGGGGGGAAATAGCCGTCACAGACGAACCTGTGAACATGCATCTCGGCCAACGGTCGGCGGCTACGCCAACTCGGAAGTTGACAACTGCGACGACGTATTACAAATGCGGGCTGGAGTATACACGCTGTCGACGAGTGCACGACACGGTGGTACCGGGGTATCACGAGTGAACTGACTGTAACACACACTGGCGTTAAAGGATCCATCTGTTTAAGTCCCTGTCTCCGCAACTGCGGCCGCGCTAATTAACGTCACGAGTGCTTCAACGGAGGTGATGCGCGCCCGAAGCACCTAATTACAGCGGTCAGTCGTGGGAGCGCCGCAACTGCGGCCAAGCTGTATGAAGTCGCTAGAAGGCAGCGCCGCAACTGCGGCCGAAAGCGCGCATAGTGAGGCAAACGAGCGCGGCGTCACGCGATCGGTCCCCGCAACTGCGGTTCCATGGCTGCGCAATCCCGCAACTGCGGTGTCAAGGCTGCGCGGACCACCGCGGTTGCAGCTGCGCCCCCTTGCTCGCGTCGAACCGCCCAGGATTCGGATGGGCGTGCAGCATCTTCCAGAACGTGAACGTACCGTGGCCATCGCTCTTGCCGAGACCTGCCCTCGGGCCCCGCACGGGATGCGAGTGCGGCTCCACCTCATACGTGTTGAACTTCGGGCTAGACCAGGATGGGTGGACGCGAATGCCCGAGCCGTCGTCGCGGATGAGGACGAAATCCCACTGGGGCAGAGGGATTCTTTGCGCCTGTCCTCTGTCCACCCCTTTCGCGTGCCTCATGTTGTCGAGACTGTTAGGGCACGGGCGGCACTCGCAGCGGACCAACCCGCGACTGCGGTCATTGTCAGGGCCGCACACGACGCGCAGCATTGTAGGTCCATCCATCTGCGCGACCATCTCCAGCCAAGACCACGGCACTTTGACAGTGTGGTCCCAGTCCCAATCCCTGATGTCCTGCGCCTTCCCCTTTGCGCGGTACTTAAGGATCTTCGAAATTTCCTCCGCAACTGCGGTACCTCCGAAGACGGGCGTGCGGCTGCCGAAAGGGTTTTCTCGGTCTTCGTACTCGTCTCGGAACCACTTCAAGGCCGCGTTGTGCTGCTTATAATTGCCGTTCCAGTTCGCCCTGAAGTTCTCGAAGACTTCCAACTTGAAAATTGGCAGCGGCTCATTGCGCACAATTTGAAACAGCGCAACTGCGCCTTGTTCTTCGCGCCCTGGGGGAAGCAGGGGACCGCCTCCTTTGCCCGCCGCTGTTGCGTCCGCGGGCTCCGCGGCAGGAGAACCTGCCGAGGCACTCGAGCGGCCACCTTCCCATGCATTCCACCAGCCACCCTCGTCGTCCCACCAGCGGGCGCCCTCCATTCCCCAACCCTCGCATCCGTTGCCGCCCCATCCGCCGCCCTCACATCCGCGACTGCGGTCACTTCCGTCGCCGCCATCCTGCGCTTTTCCTCTCCATCCGCCAAGAGAATCTCCGCCGCCCCAGCCGCCACTGCGGTCACCTCCGCCGCCGTATCCGCCACTGCGGCCGCCCCAACCCCCACTTGTTCCCCAACCGCCGCCGCTGCTCTTTGAAGAATCCGCAGCTGCGGCCCGTGTTTCCTCTTCCGCTTTGTCATCCCACCCTGCACGCATCTCTGCCCCGACTGCAGGCCGCGGA
>CAUYUJ010021933.1:110372-131153 GCA_963575745.1 Prorocentrum cordatum | reverse complement strand
TATACATGTATATCTCTTTATATATATATATATATAATCTCGGATGATGTCTGGGGTCTAAGGAGGAAAACTGGAGGAGGAGGAAGAGGAGCGAGGAGCGAGAAGCGAGAAGGAGGAGGAGGAACAAACAAATACGTTCGTCTGCCTCCTGCTCCTCCTCCTCCTCCTCCTCCTCCTCCTGCTCCTCCTTCTCCTGCTCATCCTGTTCCTTCTTCTGGGCCATGAATATTCCCGCAAGCTTGCCGGCATGTTGCCCATGCCCACCCTGACCATTGGATACCAGATTACTCTGTCGCGATTGCTAGCGACCGATCGGCACTCCAAATCGCCACCTATCGCAACCGATTCCAGAATCGGTGGCGATAGGTCACGACCAATTTTGAAGCGAATCGGTCGCGACCGATCTCAGAATTTAAAGCAAAATTGGTGGCGACCAAATCTCGTCAGCCGCAATTGAAACGCCAATGTCTAATGACCGGGGCCTCCCCCGTCGCCGCCTTTTCGGCCTGCGCTGGGCCCGAACACCGTGCAAGTACCCTTCGGCTTTGGTGAGTTCTTGCTGTCCCTGACAGGACGGGCAGGGAACTCCCCCTCCATGCAAACAAACGTGACATAATCCAAGTGCGACATATATCGTTCTCTTCCTCCTCCTCCTACTCGTCCTCCTCAACTTCCTCCTCCTCGCCTCACCTCGCTCCTCCTCGTTCCTCCTCCTCCTCCTCCTCCTCCTCCTCCTCCTTCTCCTCCTCCTCCTCGCTCCTCCTCGCTCCTCCTCGCTCCTCCTCCTCCTCCTCCTCCTCCTCCTCCTCCTCCTCCTCATCATCATCACATCATCAGCATCATCAGCATCCATCAGCATCAGCATCGCATCAGCATCATACATCAATCATCATCATCATCAAGCATCATCATCATCACATCATCACATCAGCATCATCATCATCATATCATCAGCATCACATCATCATCATCATCATCTCATCATCATCATCATCATCATCATCATCATCATCATCATCATCAAAAAATCCCCTCCTCCTCCTCCTCCTCCTCATCCTCCTCCTCCTTCTCCTGCTCCTGCTCGCTCCTCCTCCTCGCTCCTACTCCTCCTACCCCTCCTCCTCATCCTCCTACTCCTCCTCCTCCTCCTCCTCGTCCCGGTGCTGGCGATGGTTGCCTTTGCTTCTCTTGGGAGCTGCAGCTATCGTCCCCTTCCTGCGCTCGCCGGCCTGGTGGGCAGGAAAGGGACATTGGAACAGAAAGCTCGATCTGGCCATTGGTGGGACCGACGAGCGCGATGACTGGGGGAGGGGAACGAAACAGGAGGCCGACGCGAGGGCGAACCGACGACTAATCGAGCACGCAGGGCTGACGAGGACCAAGAGGCGTGTGCGAGGCGGCGGTGGGGTGCTGCGGGGGCCCGGTCCCCACAGGGAAGCCACCAAGGGGGGAGGAAGAGGGGGGGGGGCGGGGATCTCCCCAAGTTGTTTATCGGGGTGTTGTCGGATCGTTGTGGGGACAAGAGGAGGCGGGGAGGTCGTCGCATGCTTGCGCCATGAGCAGCGATCCACGCGGAGGGCCCGGCCCGTGCCGCGGTCTGACTGCCCGTGCAGCGATCGGGGAAGCCGACGGGCGCTGCCACGCAGCCGAGGCAGACCTGGGGTGCGGGAGGGGCCCGGCCAGACATGCGGCGCCCTGACTTTCGTCAGTACGGGGTCCCTGGAAGTCCCGACCCTTTCCCCGGCACCGGCTTTGCGTCCTGAGCCGTTTCTGGCCGGCCCCGAGGCCCGGCGAGGGACCCCGGGGCCGAAAGGGGCCAAAAACCCTCCCGCCCGAAGCTGTGCACGACGCGGTCGCGCCTCCTGCCCCCCCCCCCCGCGGCCCGCGGCCCGCCCGGCGTCTCCGGTCTTGGAGGAGCCGACGTAGTCCACCAGGACCTCGGCGCGGAGCCGCCCACCCCTGGCGGCCCCGTCGAGCTGCGCCGCGGAAGAGGCTCCGCTCCGGGGGGGGGACGTGCAGGGGCAGAGGGGGGGGGGGAGGAGGGCCAGGAGGGAAACGGGGCGGTGAGGGGGGGGGGGAGGGTCGAGAGGCGAAGGAGGGGGAGGGGGGGGACGAGGGCGGAGAGGAGCGAAGGGACCAGTGGCGGGGCAGGGAGTGGAGGAGGGGGGGGAGGGAGAGGTGGGCGGGAGAGAGTCTTTGTGTAGTTTGTGGTTAGTGCTGCTCGCCTCGGCTGCGCCGCCGCCCGCCTCGGGCCACGGCGCCGCTCGCCTCGGCACGCTGGCGCTCCCGCGCCCGCTCCTCTGCGGGGAAGACCGCCCCGGCAGCGGCAGCTCGACGAACGCGCAAGAAGTGCCCCTTAATGGCACGAGGGGCCTCTCGTGCGCGGCTGCATGGCACCGCGAAGGGCCCAAGTCCAAGCGCGCGGGGGCCAGCCCTGTGAGCCCGCACCAAGTAAAAGGTCACTCTGGCGAGAAAGGTCACTCCTGCGTGTGGCCGGCAGGTCTGGCGGCGGCGCGGCCTCGGCGGCGGACGCGGCGCCCGCGGCAGCGGCGGCGCCGCCGGTGCGGGCGCGGCCGCGACGGTGCCGGGTGGCTGGAGCCGCGCGGGCGCAAGCGCGCGAGGCGACGGGCATGACGCGCGGGGCGGTCGCTGCGGCAAGGTGGGCGGCCGCCACGGGGCGCGAGCCCCGCCGCCCCGACTCGCGAGGCCGGGGGCAGCGGACGGCTCGGCGTTCGCACCCCCATCGTGCTCCTCCGCCCCTCCATCCACCTCCACCGCCTCCCACGAGCAGTCGCCCTCCCCCCAGCCTGCACTCCTCGCCTCCATCCATCCCGTGTCTTCCCCCCAATTCACCTCCTCATCACCATCATTGTCTTTTTTGTTTTTTTGTTTTTGTTGCCCGTCCTTTCTAACGTCAGGTGCAGTTCACCGCCCGCGCGAGTTCAACGCAGGACCGCAGGAAGCCGAAACGCGTGCCAATACGTATCCACTGTGCCCTCCTCATCACCATCATCTTCAAACCCCTCCCCCCGTCACCATCACCCCCACAATCACCATCCAAGTGTAAGGTCTTGCACTGTGAAAAAATTAGCAGCACACAAACAACTCAACATGAACGCAGCAACAAACCAGTACAAACTGAGCAATGCAAAACCAGATGCGCAGCGAGCCCGGCGCTTCGAAAAAGAAGGCACGACTGGATAGCCAATACAAGCTGAGCAATACTCAACACGAAATGTTCAGAACGTCATCAATAAGCAAGAAACAACTGACACTACTCAGTCAGCAATACCCAGCAAACAATACCCAGTAAGCAATCGTCCATAAACAATACCCAATCAACAACACGACATGAGTAATACTCCAGAAGGGCTACTAGAAAAGCAACACTGGATAAACAGTTCTTACATTGTACACTTACGTTGCGTTTTACTGCACACGTACGACTTACCCTTCAGGGGAGGAGGAAGCGGAGACGGAGGGGAGGAGGAGAAAGGGAAGGATGAGATGGGGACGACAGGAGGGGAGGAGAAAGGGAAGGGATGACAGGAGGAGGAGAAGGAGGACTTGGAGGAGGAGGAGCGGGGATCGATGGGGAGGTGGCGGAGGAGAACAGGAAGCGGGGATCGACGGGCCCCCCCTGGGATGGGGGAGGGAGGATACAGGGGAAGGGGAGAGGGGGAGCGGCGCAGGGAAGGGGGGGAGGTCACACCCGAGGGGGGGGGGCGGGGGGCCGGGGGCCGTGGCGAGAGGAGAATCGAAAGGGGGAGGGGGAAGGCGGGGCAAGAGGGGGGGGGGGTGGGGGGGGAGGCACGAGCCAGAGGCCGGGCTGCCCTCGGGTGCCCCTTGCGGTCCGCCCCGCGCAGGAAGGCGCTTGGGAACCGAAAGGCTCATCCACTGACTCTCCTCCTCCTGCTCCTCCTCCTCGCCCTCCTCCTCCTGCTCCTCCTCCTCGCCCTCCTCCTCCTCCTCCTGCTCCTCGTCGTCCTTCTCCTCCTCCTCCTCCTCCTCCTCCTCCTCCTCCTGCTCCTCGTCCTCCTTCTTCTCTTCTTCCTCCTCCTCCTCCTCCTCCTCCTCCTCCTCCTCCTCCTCCTCCTCCTCCTCGGGAGCACCCACTACATCAATGTCACTCATGCCAAGAGCGCGAACGGCGAATTATGTGAAAACATTATGTCCTGGGATGCCAGGCGTGAACATATCGAAACGGCCGTGCGATCGATGATCGCGGCATGAAGGACCACAACAATCGGGGTTCCCGATCGCGCCATCAACATACGCTATGAGCGAGACGGTGTCGTTGGGAACCAGCGCCAGGTACCTTCCAGGGGGGTTCAGTATGGGACGGCCCCGTAGATGAAGAACCATGGCCCTTGGTAAAGAAGCAGCTCATGGGTCGGACCAGGCTGTGTTAGGATAAATATGAGAAAGTCTTCCATGCCCCTGAGAGGCACTCCAAAAGCCCCTCCGATGCATCCAAGAGGCCCCTGACCCACTAGATTATCAAGGGGCCCTGAGACACTCACATAAATACACACAAATCCAAGGAGTTACCATATTTTCTCATGTTTTCTGGGTCTTCGTCTTCCCCCCCCACTTCCCATATCTCCCATATTTTCTATGGAATCGACGATTCATTGTGTGTGTGGTTTCCCCTCCTGGTAGATAACGCCCACGACCGAGACAAGGCTCTCACTTCTTCTGGGGGGGCCGGCGGAACGGCGCAGGCCACCTGAACAGGCCGGGTAACTGGGCAGCGCAACTACTCGCAGCAGCGCCACGAGGCGCACGGCTCCCTTCACACCCAGACCCCCTCGGGTAATGAAGAAAATCATGGCGGGAGGTGTTTCGCTATTTTCGGCCTCGGGGGGGGCCCTCGCCGTGCCTCGGGACCGTCAAAAAAAGACTCAGGATGAAACATCGGTCCAGGGGAATGGGTCGAGACCCCTCGAGAATGAGAAAATCCTGGCGGGAGGTGTTTCGCTAAGTATTGTTTTGTCTTCGATTCCCAGAGCAAAATGACACCCCAGATGAGGAACGAGACGCGTCTCAGATGCAACCTCTTTGTTGCACCATACCGCGCACACCATGCCCCTGAACCCCTTTCAAAGCAGGGATCAACAGAACACGGGTGGCACTACATATGAGGAATAAAACGCGGGAGGCCCTCGCCGTGCCTCGGGACCGTCAAAAAAGACTCAGGATGAAAAATGTGTCCAGGGGAATGGGTCGAGACCTCCAGGGGTCGACGTGATGAAAAAATCATGACGTCGGGGATCTGGGAACATAGCTTGGAGATCAGCAACGTGGAAAACTGAGATGATCTAGCCACCACTCCTCAGAGCACAGTGTGGTTCTGCTTTCCCATGGCCCAGCAGTCCCAAAGCGAGAGTACATCACGCCCAACGTGGGTGGGCCGGTATGCCGTCGAAGGTGCGCCTGGTACCAGTGCGACCCAACAAGTTGAAGTTGCGAGTGGCAAGAATGCAGCGACACAAAGAACAGCATGAAACGGGTACTGCGCCTCCACGAGCGCTAGCCTACACAGCCACCAGTGTGGTCTCAATGGCCTTTTGCCGCACACACACACACACACACACACACACACACACACACACACACACACACACACACACACACACACACACACACGCGCGCGCCACCCCGGAGGCTGCGGAAACAATCAGAACGAAAAGGCAAACGACGTAAACAGCACCCACCGCGATGTCCTAGGACACGCGTACCACGTATGGATCCGCGCCGTCGCCGCCACGGCCCCTCGTGACAGCAAAGACAACGCTCCCGCGCACAAGGCAACTGGCCAGCGCCTTCGGGGCCAGGGTCTCTTCAGAACACAGCAGGAGCCAATGCCTGCAAACCATCGACCTCTTGTAGCATGCTACGGGTTCGCGCCCTCGAGGCGACGAGCCCCTGGACAAAACGGTTAGCCGACGAGGGCCCTAAACTGTAGACTCTTGCAGTGTAGATGTGTGAGCTATAGGCACAACACTGCGATGCAAGCAACGTGATGCAAGCTATGCGGTACAAGCTGTGTGACGCAAGCTATGTGGTCCAATTCTACGTGGTGCAATATGCGTGGTGCAAGCTATAGGGTGCAAGCTATGTGATGCAACTTGCATGGCGCACGCTATGTGGTGCGAGCCAATGCGCGCAAGATGTAGGGTGCAAGCTATGCAGTGAAAGCAACGTGGTGCAATATTCGCTCTGCAAGCTGAGTGGTGCAATATGTGTGGTGCAATGTACGTGGTGTGAGCAGTGGTGCAGTCGACGTGGTGTGAGCTATGTCGTGCAAACTATGTGGTGTAGACCCTTTGTTCGCAATGAACTGTCATCCCCAATGCCCGCGCAATCATCCCACCTACCCACCCGCAGCTTGGTTTGCACAGCCTCCTCCTCCTCCTGTCCGCAGGGCCCCAAAGCGCCCAAGGGCACTGGCAGTCGGAATCACGCCCTACGCTTCACACCGGGCACACGTGCTCCTGATGGCAGCCTCGTACGAGGCAACATTGTCCAGCGCGCGGCCGACTCAGGGAACCCCTGGACTTAAGTCGGGCCTGTCCCCCTACAGGCCGATTCTGGACGACAAATAAAAAATGGTCCAGAACTACAATTAAATTATCAAAAATGGTCCAAATCAAATCGTCCCAAGACTATTGCTTGACCATTTTTGAAGATCCCCCCTGTAGAGGGACACGCCCGACTTAACCCTGGACTGATGTTGTTCCCGTCCTACTTAGAACCGCATCCCCAAAATAAGTTCGAGCACCCGGAAAAATGTCAGAAGAGAGTGTCGAAACAGCGTCAGAACAGTGTCGGGCGAGTGTCTCCCAGGGCCCGGCACGTGAAAACCTTCTCGAACGTCGGTACTTGTTTCTGGTGCTCGAGAAACTTTCTGGTGATCAGGGCTAAAGCAGGCTGGGGCATCCTGACCTCGGGGATGGACAGACCCCCTTTGGCAAAACGTGGTTTAGTGACAACGACCTGAGGCCCAAACCCGGCGGGCGCAGGCCTGGAAAAGAACGGCCACGGCGCCATCTCGAGAACCGACAACGGACCACTCACTAATCGACGTGTCCCTGCTGGGGTTCTCTGTCCACCCCCGATGACCCTCTGGGCCCCGAGCACCCGGACGCCCAGCGAGCGGAGACCAACACCGGCGACGGAGGCCACTCGCTGCCTGTTTGTTCGGCCTCTCCGCGGGGGCCCTCGCCGTGCCCGGGGTCCGTCGAAAGGCGGCGGACGCTGGAGCGCTGGCCCTGGGGCACACCAAGTAAATCGACACACATCACCGGATACCCCATATTTCTTGATAGTTTCCCTATTTGCTTGAGTATACATATTTCCCATCTGTTCCACATGTTTTATAAACGCAAGAAATGGGCACATAGTTGTCCATATTTTCTAAGGAATTGCGTCTTCCCCCCCACTTCCCACACTTTCCCATCTTCTCCCGGGAGCCGACGATCCATTGTGTCTCTGTGTGTGTTGTGTGTGTTGTGTGTTGTGTGTGTTGTGTGTGTTGTGTGTGTTGTGTGTTGTGTGTGTTGTGTGTGTTGTGTGTGTGTTGTGTGTTGTGTGTGTGTTGTGTGTGTTGTGTGTGTTGTGTGTGTTGTGTGTGTTGTGTGTGTGTGTGTTGTGTGTGTTGTGCGTGTTGTGTGTGTTGTGTGTGTTGTGTGTGTTGTGTGCGTTGTGTGTGCTGTGTGTTGTGTGTGTTGTGTGTGTTGTGTGTGTTGTGTGTGTTGTGTGTGTTGTGTGTTGTGTGTGTTGTGTGTTACGTGTGTTGTGTGTGTGTTGTGTGTGTGTTGTGTGTTGTATGTGTTGTGTGTGTTGTGTGTGTTGTGTGTTGTGTGCTGTGTGTTGTGTGTTGTGTGTGTTGTGTGTTGTGTGTGTTGTGTGTGTTGTGTGTGTTGTGTGTGTGCTGTGTGTGTTGTGTGTGTTGTGTGTGATGTGTGTGTTGTGTGTGTTGTGTGTTGTGTGTGTTGTGTGTGTGTGTTGTGTGTGTGTTGTGTGTGTTGTGTGTGTTGTGTGTGTTGTGTGTTGTGTGTTGTGTGTTGTGTGTTGTGTGTTGTGTGTTGTGTGGTGTGTGTGTTTGTGTGTGTGTTTTTGCTCCCCTCCTGACCGGAGGGCCGCCGAAAGACAGCTCACGAGGGACATCCAGGGACCACGTACCGAAGATCATCGAGACACTGGGTATCGGGAGCGCGGCCAAGAGGGGGGTGTCCAAGAGGGGGGGTGCAAATCATGACCGGCGGCATGTGCGCGGCCCAGCGGGGGGGCCAGGGACGCAATGAAATAAGAAGAGGCGCCATGAAATCTGGGGAAATATCATGGCCCACGCCATGATATCCACCCCCCCCTAGTCATCACCCCCCTCTCTGCCGCCCCCGAAAAAATCCGGACATGTTGACGTGCCGCTTCCGCTGCCGGCGCCTCCCGCCGCCCTCCCGCCGGAGGACCCGCCGCCGGCTCCCGCCGGCAAGGCGCCGGCCTCCGCCGCGCCCGAGGCCGGGCCCTGTGGCTGGAGCGCGCCGGGTGCACTCGTGGACCTCGCATGCCCTCGGGGCCCCCATCGTCAGACACTCGTTGCACCGGCCTTGCAGACGTGCTGCAGCTGCCCGAAGCGGCGCGTGAAAAACGAGATGAATGCCGCGTGGATTGTTGTTTAGTCTTCCTTCCTGGCCAAGAAAAGTCGCCCGACATTCGCCTCGAAATGCGGAACGAAATTATCCAGGACACTCCTGGCCCATCCGATCGCTTTCCGATTGAAATCAGCTCTGCGACATTGGCGCGATGAAAACACCTTCCTTCATGGCCCTCATCCTCGTCAGCACCCTCCTGCCCCTGCGGCGGAGGCACCCGGGTCCCTGGCTGGCGGTGGCACTGCACGCCTTCGTCGACCACAGCGTGCCTCGCCAAAAGGGAGGGGGAATCCGAAGACCGACGATGACGGCGACGACCACCACCACCACCACGACAACGACGACGCTTGGCGACGGCGGCGAATACGACGGCGTCTTTCGAAGACGAAGGATGCGGCGAATGGAAACCCGTTCGTGGAAGAACGACAGAAGTTTGTAAAATATCCACCACATGGCCCGTCAAAGAAACACGACGGGCGCGTGCGCCCATAAATTCGGCATGCGGGGCCCTTTTTGGGGCCGAAGGACCGTCATAATAACTCGGGATTGAACTCCGAAGCCGGGGACGGACCCAACAACATCTGAGGGTTCCAGCCACGAAAAAGCACTGACGTCGGAGAAAAATACTCAGAAGTCTGAGCCAGCTCTCATGTGCATGCGTGTACGTAAGATCCCACCTAGTGCTTCGGCCCCTGGGGATTCGCTTTGGGCCTGGGCCCCTTTCGAGTTGACCCAACGCGAAAGACGCACAGGTAGGAAAGAGACGTGGGCCAGCCTAGCGGGTCTTTCTCACAGAGCGTAGGCCTTGGGGGGAGGGATCGGAAGGAGCATGCAGGAGGAGGAGGGAGGAGGGAGGAAAGAGGATGTAGGAGGAGGACGGAGGAGGGGGAGGAGGGAGGGGAATATCCTCCTCCTCGGCCTCCCTAATCCCTCCTCCTCCTCTTCCATCATCCCTCATCCCTCCTTCTCCCCCACCTTCCCCCTGCAGGGGTAGCATGAGGAGAAGGAGGCCGAGGAGGAGGAGGACGAGGAGGAGGAGGAGGAGGAGGAGGAGGAGGAGGAGAACGAGGGGGAGGAAGAGGAGGAGGAGGAGGAGGAGGAAGAGGAGGGGGAGGAGGACCTCCTCCTCCTCCTCCTTTTCGTTCCCTCCTCCTTCTCAGCCTCTTCCTCCTCATCCTCCTCCTCCTGCTCCTCCTGCTCCTCCTCCTCCTCCTCCTCCTTCTCCTCCTCCTCTTGCTCGAGAGAGCGCGCCTCCGCGAGCTCTCCCCCGACCCCCCCGCGCCCGGGCCCACCCCCCGCCGCGCGCCGCCGCGCGTTCCCGCGCCCGCGCGCTGCCTGCCGAGCTGACCACCTACCAGACAACCCCAACCCAACCCGAAGACCCGAACTTGACCCGAATTTCGGGTTGGGAGGGATACGGGCTCCATGTGTTTTTTCAATGTTCCCCCCCCACACACTGGAAATGGAGGGCAGATTGAAGCCTTCGGCTTGGCTTGGGGTGGTTTGGTGAACGGTGCGTTCCATGAGAGGGGGGAGCGGTCGCCATTCGCCACTGCAGGGAGCGGCAAGGACAGCGACGCCCGCTCAAGCCACTCTCGCGCAGGCCGCCAATCCACGCTCACTGCGGCTGCCCTCATCCTCGCCACGGCCCCATGGAGAAAGACGGAGGCCGACTGCAGCCAGCCACACTCGCCTATGCGGTGCCGGCCCATCCTGATCTGCAGCGAAGAGCCACCCCCGGCCAACCGATGGGAAGGCCCGCGCACAATCGTCAGCGCACAGCATCGGCACGAAGGGCACGCGCGATGAATCTAGCAATCGGCCGCGCGCGCTCCCGCCCTCCTCGAGAACGCGGGGGCCATGGCCATGACAACGAGATTGGAGCACGGTCGCTCCGACCACGTCGATCCGATTCCTCAGGATCGGCAGCGATGCGGAATGACCGCCAGAAGCGAATCGCAATCCATGAGGGCGCGAATATCAAGATCCGACCACCGACGAACGGACAACACACGCTCACACCCAAAGGGGGGATGGAGGGGGCGACGGGCGCGGGCTGTCGGACGGCGACCCCCGCTCGAGCGGCCCCCCCCCCGCGGCCCGGCAACCCGCGCCCGTGCGCATGGCCAGTCTTCCTCCCTCCGATCCCCCCATGGGCATGGGTGCGTGTTGTTCTTTCGTCAGTCAATCCTCGAAGAGATCTGACGCGGCCGACGCCAATGAATAGGTCGAGCGCCATCAGGCTAGATCATTCGCTTCCAGGCCGCACTCCACTGAGTCCCGTGCCGGCGGCGCGCCTGCGACGAGCCGAGCTCCGGGCGCCTCGACGGAGCAGGCGTGGGAGACCCAGAGTTGGGCCCTTCGACGTCACCGTCTGAGATCGCGAAGTCACCCACCAAGCACACCGAATACCGAAGAGAATCAGCACGGGCTAACGATAGCTGCCGGTGAAGTTCCGTGTGAAGTCTGCGTGTGTCCTCGCGGCCGGTGTCGTGGTTGTGCACGTTCCACTGGAACCACGCGGGAGATGAAGCAGCAAGGATAACTAGGAAAACCGCCCAACCACAACCACTTCCTTGGAAACGTCGGGGGAAAAAAAAACAACTTCACGGCACACGCGCAATGGTTCAACCATTGCGCGGCTCAGGGCGAGGGTGATCGAGATAGAGATGAGGCTTGGCCGACGTCCGAAAACATAAACAGCAGCGCCTATACCTGAGCAGCAAGCTTTTTGAACACATTGACAGAGAACCCACTCATCAACTTCTCAATCGCACGCACTTGTGCCGCCGTGCATTCCGATTTGTGCTGAATTCGGGCACGCGCGTTCCAGGATATAAGGCGACGGCGATGGCGCCGTCGAAGATCCTGGTACCAATTCCACAGACTGTCACGATGTCCAATAGCCTCGGATGCTAAGTCTTCCGCTGCACGCCTCGACATCTGCAGCTTGCCCAACGCATCGGGGTTCCACTTGAAAATAAGCTTGCCAGACGGATGACCTGTCACTTTGAGAACGCGCAGCTACGACATTGAGATGACGCCTTCCTCGCTGTCAACATAGGCTGGGCAGCCGAAATGGATGCTGGACGCATGCTTGATTTCCTTGCATGCATTTTCTCGCGCCGCGCGAATTGGCGCCACTGCCGGGCCTGCCCGTCGCTCAGCAGCAGCACTTTGGAACGTAAGCGCGAGAGAGCGCGACATTTCCTCACTGGCTAACCATCCAAGACCACCTCCTGCCCGATGGTGAAGCTGGCGCCCTGTAGACACGGTGACAGGCCTGCAAAGACGCCCTCAAACCTGACGTCTGAGAGGGCGCGCACCAGAAGTATAGACATGTCAAATTGCCACTCCCATTGTCCAGTGCGAGCGATCGGCACCTGGAGCTTTTCCCGAGATAAGACCAAATCCTGATCGAGGGCCTTGAATGTCTCCTCGTAAGAAACTTGAATGCTGCAAAGCTCCGGTAACTATGATTACACTGCACCCATACGACGAGCATGCTGGGATAGCTGGCCTTGGATCTGTTCCTCGAGCTGCTTGAACATGGACAGCATGGCAAAGGAGACAACGGCAAGCACCTTTTGACCGATCGTAGGTACCACTTCATTACGAACGACGTCCTTGACACTCTGTCCCCAAGCCCACCTCGCATCTGATCAATAAGTCCACACCCGCTGCCCAGAGTCCACGGATCCGCCTGACCATCTGGCTCGGTTGCAGATGCACCATGGGCACCTCGCCACCGACCCGCCCGTTGATGGCGCGGGGCCCCCCATGCGGCAGCAGCCGGAGGAGGTGAGGGCCAGGGCGGCGGCATCTGACCTCCACCACCTCGGACGGACCCAGAGTGAACAGCAACCTCCTGTGAGGCGGGCGACGGGAGCGTCAGAGCCTCGAGGAAAGCAGACAGGAGAGCCGAGTCGTCCTCCTCCTGGCTCGCCGCGCCGACCTCGGCGCCGCCTCCAGACTCAAGCCGACGGGGGGCGACGGTCAGCACAGGGCGAACGCGATCTCCTCTCACTGCGTGATCCCTGACCGAGAGTGGCGTGGACCTCACCTCCCCCGCGCTGCTTGCCCGAACGCCTGCCGGGTCCTTGCGCTGCAGGAGGGATGGGGCATTCGGCGGTGACCTCCGGCACGTGGCCGTCGCCGCCCGCACTCCGACGAGCACAGCGGGGAGCAGCAGTGTCTGCCCCATGCTTCCTGACCTGCTTGTCCTTCCTGTCCTTCTTGCCTGGCATGAGCATCGGCTGGGGAAGGCGCTGGAAACTCCACAGACTACCCTCTCCAGACAGTGCCAGCAGAGCTGACTGTGGAACAACACCGCCCTACCACGCGCTAGGGCGACAAGATCCTGACCTGGGCGAGCAGGCCGAGAGAGATCGGGGTCTAGCCGGGACCCCTGGGAACGTTACATCTTGAGCCAGAATGGCTACGGAAGGTGTGGAGGCGAAGGAGGAATAAGGAGGAGGAAAAGGAGGAGGAGACGAGGGAGGAGCGAGGAGGCGAGGGAGGAGGCGAGGGAAGAGGACAATGAGGAGGCATGGACGGAGGAGGGGGCGAGGGAGCGCGCCCCCGAAGAAGGGTCGGCTCCCAACCCCGCTCGGAGAAGGCCGCGGCGACGCGCGGCTCAGCACGGGACTATATAACCCGCGCGCGATACGGGGACCAGGTCACCACCTGAGGTGCCTGGTCCCCGACCGCGTCGCCGCACTCGAGCGTGCCGACGAGCATGTGCAGGAGGGGGGAGGGACGGCGGGCCAGCCGCGAGACGGCCAAGCCCTCACCGTCCCCCACTGCCACCCCCCCTGCAGCCTCGCAAAGCAGCTGGTCCAAGGGCAGCCCCTCGCCATCTGCGCGCACGGCGGCGCGAACGACCTCCTGCCGCGAGGCGCTCGCCGAGGAGGGATGCCGAGGCAGGCGCCGCCGCACCGTCACCACCGCCGAGGCCAGCACCTGTTCCCGCCGACAGCGCACCGTCCGCTCCAGCCGTGCCCGCCCCATCCTGCGCAGCAGCAGCCGCTCCGCCGGCTCCCCGAGGCCGCTCCGCAGCCGCCGCGAACTGCCGCCGCCGACGGCACCGCGCACGGCGCGCCAGGGCGCCAGCCCACCTGTCGGACTCGAGGTCCGACCTCTCCGCGCCTGGCCCCTCGGGCGCCGCCCCAAGCCGTCTGCGCGAGCACCGGGCCCGCGCCCGCGCGCGACCGCAGCAGCACCAGCGGCGCCAGCGTCCGCGGCAGCAGGGAAGCCCGCCGCCGCCAGCGCACCCGCATCGGTCTTCGCCATGTCGAGGCCGTCGCCGCCGCCAGCCGCGCCGCCAACCGCAGCCGCAGCAGGGGCCCCACCCGCGCGAGGCCGGCTGGCACGGCGCAGACGCCTGCGCCGACGCGCCTCCCTTGCGGCAACGGCGTCAGGCGGCGCGTCAGGCGCTCCATCGTGTCCAGGCCCCTCGGCAGGCGTCGCGGCGGGTGGCACGGGCCCCTCGGACAGCCTGAAGAGGGCTGCAGCTACCGCCGCGCGCGCCACGGCCGCCACCGTCCTGCGGGGTGCCTTTGCCGGCGCCGCCCCGCGGACCGCCGCCTCCACCAGCGAAGCAGCGGCAGCTAGCGGCGCACGATCCCCTCTAGACCACCCCCGCCCCCGCACATCCATCGGAACGGCCGCGGCAGCAGGCATGCGCAGGCTCGAGCCAGAACGGCCACGGAGGAGGAGGAGGCGAGGGAGGAGCGAGGAGGAGCGGGGAGCGACGGAGGAGGAGCGACGGAGGAGGAGCGAGGGAGGAAAAGCGAGGAGGAGTCGGAGGAGCGACGGCGACGGCCCACGGCGGCGGCGGAGGCCGGCGGCGACGGCGCCTTCCTCGCAGCAGTCGCCGCCGACGAGCCCGGCGGGGGCGCCGTGGCAGAGCGGCGGCGCCCGCAGGACGCAGCTGTTGCGGGCGGAGGGAGGCGAAGCGGGACACGCACCACCATCATCATCATCATCATCATCATCATCATCATCATCATCATCATCATCATCAGCATCATCAGCATCATCATCATCATCATCGTCATCGTCATCGTCATCATCATCATCAGCAGCAGCAGCATCATCATCTACTCCATAACCGGCATCAGCGCCAGCACCATTAGAATCATCATCATCACCACCACCATCATCATCATCAGCATCATCATCATCAGCAGCAACAGCATCAGCATCAGCATCAGCATCATCACCATCACCATCACCATCACCATCACCATCATCATCATCATCATCATCATCATCATCATCGTCATCATCATCATCATCATCATCATCATCATTATCGTCGTCGTCATAGTCAGCATCAACAGCAGCAATAGAAACAACATAAGGATCCCACTCCTCCCCATCCTCCTCCACATCCTCCTCCGCTGCTTCTTCTGATGCGTCATCATCATCATCGCCCTCCTCAGTATCATCGACAGCAACATCATCAACATCAACATCGTCATCATCAGTACCGTCGTCAACCCCACCGCCATCAGCATCATCGTCATGATCATCAGCATCAGCATCAGTCAGCATCATCATCAGCATCAACATTACAAGCATCATCAGCGTCATCACCATACAAATCATCATCATGTCACTTGTCATCTCCATCATCATCATCATCAGCAGCAGCAGCAGCATCATTATCCTCATCACCAACACTAGGATCATCATCAGCATCAACATCAAAATCATCATCAGCACTATCATCAGCATCATCATTATACTGAGCATCATCCTCATCATCATCCTCATCATCATCCGCAGCATCCTCATCATCAGCAGCACGATGAGCATCATCAACATAATCATCATCCTCATCATCATCCTCATCATCATCATCGTCATCGTCATCTCCATCCTCAAGAATAATATCATCCTACTCCGTCGCATGTTCATCATCGTGGTATTCCTCCTCAACATGATCGACGGCAACATTATCAACATAAACATCGTCATCATCAGTACCGTCGTCCACACCAGCATCATCAGCATCATCATCATCGTCATCCTCATCACCCATGCCATCATCACCATCATCTTCACCATCAACATCAGCCTCATCCTCATCACCGTCAACAACATCCGCAGCAGCATCATAATCAGCATCATCAGCATCATCAGCACCATCATCATCATCATCATCATCATCATCATCATCATCATCATCATCATCATCGTCAGCAGCAGCAGCATCACCCTCGTCGTCTAGTTCGTCATCGTCAGCATCAGCATCAGCATCAGAAGCATCACCATCATCATCATCGCCGTCGACAGTAACATCTGCATCAGCATCATACTCAGCATCACCCTCATCATTATCATCATCATCAGCATCATCATCATCAGCATCATCATCATCCGCAGCAGCATCATCATCATCGTCAGCACTATGATCATCATCATCATCCTCCTCATCATCATCGTCATCGTCATCTTCATCCTGAAGAACAGCATCATCCTACTCCGTCGCCTGTTCATCATCGTGGCCGTCTTCCTCAACATAATCGACGGCACCATCATCCTCATCATCATCCTCATCATCAGTACCGTCGTCCACACTAGCATCATCAGCATCAGCAGCATCGTCAGCATCAGCATCATCATCATCACCCTTGCCATCATCACCATCATCATCACCATCAACGTCAGTCTCATCATCATCATCACCGTCATCAGCATCCGCAACATCATCATCAACATCATCAGCAGCATCATCAGCACCGTCATCATCATCAGCAGCAGCATCCTCGTCGTCTAGTTCGTCGTCGTCAGCATCAGCATCAGCATCAGCAGCATCGTCAGCATCATCATCGCAATCGTCAAACACAGCAGCAGCAACACCTTCGATCTCATCAGAATCATCAGCAGCATCAGCATCAGCATCATCATCGTCAGTATCATGATCATCATCATCATCATCAGCAGCAGCAGCAGCATCAGCATCAGCATCAGCTGCATAATCATCGTCATCATCAGCTGCATCATCATGAACAACATCATCACAATCATCAGCATCATCATCACCATGGTCGTCAGCCGAAGAATGATCATCAGCATCAACACCATCGTGTTCGTCATCATCAGCAGCACCATCATCATCATCATCATCATCAGCAGCATCATCATCATCAATATCGCCATCATCAGCATCATCGTCGTTGTCGTCGTGTTCGTCGTCGTGAGCATCAGCATCAGCATCAGCATCAGCAGCTTCGTCCGTATCACCATCGCCATAGTGAGAATCAACAGCATAATCCTCTTCGTGATAAGCATAGTCAGCAATAGCATCATCATCAGCAGCATCATCATCCTCACCAGCATCATCATCAACATCGTCATCGTCAGCATCGTCGTCATAAGTATCATCATGATCATCAGCATCATAATCATCCGCATCGCCATCATCATCATCATCTTCCTCATCAGTATCATCATCATCATCATCATCATCATCATCATCATCATCATCATCATCATCATCATCATCGTCATCATCAGCGGCATCATTTTCGCCGCCATCAGCATCATCAGCATTAGCATAAATTGCTGTCGTCGTCATCAGTGTCGTCAATATGATCATCATCATCATCATCATCATCATCATCAGCAGCAGCAGCAGCAGCAGCAGCAGCATCATCAGCGTCATCGTCGTTACCTCCCCTCTCATCTGGCTTCCTGGAAGCCTCGCGTGGAAACGCAGCTGTGCGCGGCGACACAGCCCCGAGGCAGCGTGGATGATCCAAGGCACAGTCGGCACACACGCTAAGGAATCTTGCTATGAGGAATCTCGGGGCACAGTCCTCGTCGATCTCTGTGCGGGTCCCAAAGGTGCCCCAGAGCTTCTGCGGGTCCCTCGGGCCACCGGGGGGGTCAGAGACTTCCGCGGGGACGACTGCTGGCAGGCCAGTCTCGTACTTGGCGTGCCCAGCACATGAAGCCGAAGCAGGAGACCCAAGAGAGGTTAGAGCCAAGCAGGCGATCAAACTGAACCACAGAACTTGGCGCCCCGCGCCGAAGGAAGCGCGAAGCGCGATCATCGCCGCGCCCCCGCGCCGCACCTGCGCAAGTGGAATCAGATAAGCCTGCATCCCAGACCGCGAAGCGCGAACCGTAGTTCTTGCCGCGCCAGCCCCCCCGGGGGCGATCTCGAAAGCCTACGCACCAGATCCGTTCAAGATGGGTCCCCAGACATCCCTGACTACCTACCAGACCACCCCAACCTAACCCGAAGACCCAAATTTCGGGAGAGGGGGGAGGGTACGGGTTCCACATGTTTTTTAATGTCCCCCGATACCCCCACCACTGGGAATGGAGCGCAAATTGGGGCCTTCGGGTTGGGTTGGGGTGGCTTGATGGGTGGTGAATCCCTCCAGAGTTCTATCCTGGCGAGTTGTTCGAGCTGCGTCCAGCCGCGGCCACGAGGAATCCCCAGGAGGCCCTGCAGAGTGCACAAGGGGTAGGACTGCTCAGTCCTCTCCAATCCCCCAAAAGTCCAGACACCTTCCCCAGGACCAGCTTCTCATCCCGAGTCGTCGTTCCGCAGCCACGGGGCCCGGCACGGGCCCCCCACGAAACTGAAAAAAGTGAAGCACGGCCCATCCCTGAGATCCGACGTTGCGAACAGAGTAGCAACATCGCGAAACATCACGACTGGAGCCCGATGAACCCCACACTTCTGCTGCATCTTTCTGGCCCGATCACTCAATGGCCCCGGAGCCCGAAGCTGGGCACAAGCGCCAGGTGTGAGAAACATGCGGCGCCCGGATCTCAGGTACCCGTCTTGATTCTTCGCGCCGCGATCCCAGACATGCGCCGTCGTGATTTTTTCAGCACGGGGTCCCTGGAAGTCCCGACCCTTTCCTCAGGACCGGCTTTTTCATCCCGAGTCATTTTGTTGACGGTCCCGCGGCCCTACGAGAGCCCCCCGAGGCAGAAATTGGCCAAAGCCGTCCGCCCTTATTTTTTGCCACGACGCGATCATGTCTGGGATCGGGTCTGGACCGATCTTTGCTCGTGGCATCGGCCGCGGGCAGAACGGGGCGAGCGCAGCGGTCCTCTGCGGCAGCCAGCCCGCCTGGCCGCTCGGCGCGCAGCGGCCGTAGATCCAGCCCCTCTCCTCCGGGCTGGTGCAGTCGCCCAGGTGCAGCACCTCCACCTCGGCGAGTGCATCCTCCTCCTCCTCCTCCTCCTCCTCCTCCTCCTCCTCCTCCTCCTCCTCCTCCCTCCTCCTCCTCCTCCTCCTCCTCCTCCTCCTCCTCCTCCTCCTCCTCCTCCTCCTCCATCCCCCCCTCCTGCTCCTTGTCCTCCTCCCCCGCCACCCACTCCTGGGCGGGGGGGAGAGAAGAAGGGGGCAGCTCTCCTGCCCATCCGCGGTGCGGCTCTCGGTGACGAGCTGCACCGCGCGGGCCAGTTTCACCCTTTGTGCGATCGGCGCGGTGCCTTTACTAGCGAGTGGGGATGCAAACCGGTCTTGCCCTGCCATGGGCCCCCCCTCCCCCCGCCGAACCCGCGGCCTCGTACAGTCGGCCCGCATCATGAGGATGCGCGGTAGGGCTGCAGGGGCCTTGAGGGCCACGCCGACACTCTGCGAGCGGGGCGCGCCCAGCGAAAGCGGCCGAGGATGGGCCGCGGAGGCAAGGATGCAAGGGTACCCTCACGAAGGTTGCCACCCCTACTATGCGGGTTGACTGTATCGCCGCTCGCTCCTGCGCCGTTGTGAGCGCCCGTGCGATGCAAAGCCCTCCCTCGGTGAGGGGTGCCGCTCCCCTGCACAGGACGTCTGTAACATCGGCACCAGAGAACAACACACCACCACCCTTCGACGGCAGCGGCTGCAGCGAGGGTGACTGCAAAGGCTCTCGCTGCCGCTGGCTGGGAGGACCTGCCCTGGACGCGTGGGCGACCACGCGGCGCCGAAGAGCAGCGAGAGCCAAAGTACGCCTGACGAACATGATACCGCACGCCGCCGGCCTGCCTGGCCGTCGGAGGGCAGCTGGGCAGGACAGGCTGGGCCTCCGCCGTCAGGCAGCTCGGCGGCAACCTGGCGCAAGACCCGCTCTGGACTCCGCTGTCCCTTGGCCCGAGGAGGAGCGGGCTCGTCGGGAGCGGGTGCAGGTTCGTCAAGGCCCTTGGCAGCGAGGTCCACTACACGCAGCGTAACTCCTTCCAGCTTCGGGTGGAGCCCCCCGACGATGCGGTGCCAGCTGTACCTGCGGCCTCGCACGCGATGATCAGTCAACACAGCAAGCGTGGGAAAGGATCGTGCTCTTGAACCTCGAGCCTGCCCCCGACAGAGGAAAGCTTGCAACGTGCGCACACGGTCACAAACGAGGCATCGGAGCAATCCAATGGGGCCATCGCGTGTCCGAGGGACTTCTGAGGTCCTCCGCGCTGAGCCCCCGACGGCCCGCAGCCCAAGGGCACCCGGACGGAGGGGGAACGGAAGAGCGCGATCCCCGACGACACACACTTAGTCTTGCCACACGCTCTGGAGTCCGACCCACGAGTGGCCTTCACGCTTCACGCGAGCAACTCTGGAAACTGACCTGGGGATGCTGCGGAGGCACCCAGCGAGTGCGCCCGCCGCGGCCACACCATTTGACAGAAGGCAATGTGAGGCAAGGTCTTGCCAGCTCAGCCCTAGCAGCAAAAAACAGCCTCTCACTCCTGCTCGTCCTTCTCCTCCTCCTCCTCCTCCTCCTCCTCCTCCTCCTCCTCTTCCTCGACCTGCTCGTGTGATTCCTCCCTCCTCCTCCTCCTCCTCCTCCACCTCCTCCTCCTAATTCTCGTCCGCCTCCTCCTCCTCATTCTCCTCCTCCTCCACCTCCTCCTCCACCTCCTTCTCATCGTTCCCATGATATGTCTTCTCCTACTCCTCCCTTTCTCCTGGCTAGTCCCTTGCTCCCCCTCCCACCCTCCCCCTCCTCCTCCTCTTGCTATAACCCTCCTTCGTCGCCTCCTGCTCCTCGCCCTCAATCCCCCCTCCTCCTCCCCTCCTCCTTCTTCTCGGTTTCCACCTCGTCTTCCTCCTCCTGCTCCTCCATCTCATTGATCCCCTCCCGATATCCTGTTATCCTCTCCCGCGGTGTGACATATC
>CAUYUJ010021933.1:87872-105372 GCA_963575745.1 Prorocentrum cordatum | reverse complement strand
CGCAACTCGGGGGCAGCAGGCGGGGCCTCCATGGTGTTTCCAGGGGCGCCCGCAACCGCCTCGACGCCTTTCGGGGGCAGCGCGCGAGATCTCAATGTTTTCGTTTTAAACAGCCTCGATGGGCTGCTTCGGAGAAATGCGCGCGGCCTCGGTGTTTTCCGGGGGGGGGCACGCAGCGGCCTCGACGCGGGTTGAGCACAGTGTGCGGGGGGTCTCGCTGGTTGCGCGCGGTTTGCTCCCCCGAACGCCGAGCACCAACGGCCACCAACAACCTGAACATAACTTGAGCCGAATCTGTGGTATCTCACCTTTTTGGCCAGGCTTGTTTGACGTCGTCGCTGATCTCATTGCTGAAGTTCGCCAGATAGCTAGGAAATGAAGCGGGACGGGATGGGGGGGAAAGGGGGAGGTCGGGGAAGAGGAGGAGGGCGGCCAGGCGGCCTCGGGGGGGGGGGGCATGGAGGGAGTACAACATCAAGTTCCCTGCCAGGGCCACGTGGACAGGCAGTTTCTCCAATCGGGGGATCAGGTTGCGCCACCTCGCCTCCACGACGTCGGGGCCCTGCTGATTCTCTGAAACCTCCAGGCGCCCTTGAGGAATTGTTCTGGGATGCCGGGGGATCCCGTGGGTCCTGATGAACGTGACCCCGGGCTTGAGAGGGAATCTGGCGAAACCGCCCGGGAAACCTCGGGCGCGCGGCGCGGTTTCGGGGGCGGGTCGCGCCGCGCACGGAAATGGGGGGGGGGGGATTGGAAGCGCGCCGCGCAGTGGGACGGGGGGGTGCTCTCTGCGCGCCGCGCGCTGGGGGTGGCTGGGGGGCACCCGGGGCGCGCCGCGCAGACGACCCTCAAGTCTTGCTGCCACGGCGACCTCCAGTTGGACATACACTTTGCCCTCAAATTTGGCCCCGGAATTCACTGCGGCGTTCCAGTCGGGCCCCTGGTAGCTTATACCTCGGTAGTCACCTCGGTGTTTTCGTTTGACCTCAAGTTGACCTCGGCATTCACCCCGGTACTCGGTACTCACCTCGGCTGTCAATCGGACCTCAATGTTGACCTCAAGCTTGATCTCAATGTTGACCTTGGTGTTTGGTTTATCAGGAAAGACGTCAATCGATGGTGCTCGTCTCGAGTGCGACCTCAATTTTAGAAATCGGCATTCACCCTCAATTTGGGTCTCAAGTTTCAACTCGGCTTTTGATAGCTTATCCGAAATGACGTCAATCGATCGCACTCGTCTCAAATTCGACGTCTATTTTGACCTCGGTACCCACCTTGGCGTGTTAGTCGGGCCTCAGGTTTGACCTCGGCATCCGCCACGGCATTTCAGTATGGCCTGAACTGTTGTTCTCGGCATCCACCTCGGCGTCTTGATTGGGCCTCGATTGCGTCCGTTTTAGCCAGCCCTCAATGCGAACCTCGGCATCTACGTCGGCGCAAGATGCCGACATCAGCATGCACCTCTCGGCCCCGGCCCGAACCCGCCAGAGCCCCGACCCCGACCCGAGCCCCGACCCCGACAAGGCCCTAGGCCCTAGGCCCTAGGCCCTAGGCCCTAGGGCTTCGGCCTAGGCCTAAACCTACGTAAGCCCAGGGCTAGGGTCTAGGGTCTACGGCAAAGGCTTAGATCTACAGAGTGGGGCCTACGGCAGAGGGCCTGAGGGCCTCGGACCCAAGGCGCATCCGCATTGGGCCTGGCCGCCGAGGAGGTCACCCGCAAGACGGCGCATGAAAAATGTCAACGCTTTCATTGGCGCACACCAGAAGTGGCCCCACAGGGAGCTCCACCGAAGGCCTCAGTGGCGGTGTCCGCATGCGTTGTCCCCCGCCCAGTACAGCGCTCCGTGGCCCCATGTGGAGCTCCACCGTAGGCCCCTATCCAAGTGAAACAACGCGGCAAGAAATCTACCAGCCGCACCGCTGAACTTCATAGGATGCGAGGACTACCAGGCCCACCGTCACTACTGTATACATGTTGCTACTGTACGTATTGCATATTGCCGCAGCTGTATGACAACTCAACCAGTCACAGCGTTTGTCACGACACCACACGGTTGCATTACGTGCGCTTCGATCTACAGCGCAATTGCGCGAAGATATATCGCACCTCGTCACGTCATTGCGTGTCATACCGTGTCGCGTTACCGCAAAACGAGTTCATGCACGGCCCCGTTGTTTAACCGCGTGATCTGCCTGGCTGGGGTCATTGCAACAATATGCAGCACAACTGATGTCGTTACAGTGCAGCCGTTGTGTACCACGTTGCGTGCAGCTGTTGTGTATGTACCACAACGCCGTCATTAGACATTCGCTACTCGTACACCATCACGGACCCCCTCTGTGTCACCCCCACGTGTTTCCAACGTACAACTACACTGACGCACATGCGGAATTGGAAATACCAATGTGACTTAACTAGGCTGGATCACATCCCACACAACCTGCTACCATGATCACCCAGCCGCAAACAACATTCAACATATCAATGGCACCCAGAACTTCGGCTCCTGGTTCAAGTTGACCTTCCTTTCTCACGCACACGGAAAGACCACCAGCAACCAATACGTAACAATCATGCAAGACGCACTGAGACATGAGGCCTGTAAGGTGGCAGCTCGCATCGAAACAAGCGTTTCCCTCGAATGTTAGACATGACCACGGAAACACACAACGTGGATGCAGCAGAAAGGCAGTTCGGTCATTCGTTTACCATGATTCACATTAACATGGACATTGAGAGGTCAGAGCGGAATTCTTGGATCTGTACTGGAGTCCCCTTACTGGTGCGCCATCGGGGTCCAACGCAGATCCAAGAAATTCGCGCGAACCTCTGAAAACTGATGTTGTTCCGTATGCCTTCGACGGGTGCAAATCGACCGACATGTCGGCCAGCGCCCAAATATTATCGATCCTCCCATCTCCCTCCTCCCTACCGCGTTTGGGCATCTACGGACGACAAGTTCGCTGTCCAGGGCGTGCTCGAGGAGGTGGGGGGGGAGGCAGGAGGAAAGAGCTTGTCCTGCCAGTGTACTAATTCTCAAGATTATACGTTTGCCTGTCTTGGATCTGCTTCTAGGGTCTGGATTCCTGGAGTGTTCCTGGTCCATATGGGGGCCCTCCTCGACTAGCAGGCCCAAACGGGCTCGGCGCTCACACGGCTGAAAGGGCTTGGTCCTCATTTCATGGACAAAGGCTCTGGGCCGCATACAGACAGCAAACCCAGGTAGTCTCAGCTTACCAGTTTGAAGCATGTGAACCATATCCCTATCCCTGTGTTCGGCATCACCTCGCCTCGATGCCGACCTCAAGGCTTCCCTCGGTTTCTGAGGGCACATCCCTGAGATTGTCCTCGCTTTTTGCTCGCCCATCTTAGGTCGGGGGCGGCCAAGAGGGGGGCGTCCAAGAGGGGGGGGCGCAAATCATGGCCGGCGGCATGTGCGCGGCCCTTGGGGGAGGCCAGGGACGTAATAAAATGAGAAGAGGCGCCATGAAATCTGGGGAAATATCACGGCCCCCGCCATGATATCCACCCCCCCGTAGTCATCACCCCCCTCTTTGCCGACCCCAATTAGGGATAGGGATCAGTTCGAGGCTGGTTACCAGCTGGCTTCCATCCGGGGCGGCCCCACCCCGGCGCTGGAGCGCGGAGCGACCCAAAGGGGCGCCGCTGTGTAGGCAGCGCCCGGGTCTTGAGACCACGCATGACTGCTCGGGGGGCCTGCTTACAGTCGGGGCGTTGACCTAAGGAACCCTAAATCAGGAACGAGGCCCCTTTTTTCCATAAGTTAAACTTCGATTTCCTGTCGAAAACATAAGGAAAGCCTGAGGCAAGCTGTAAAACACTTAAGGAACGCGGAGCCCCTCCCCAACCAAAAGGGTTCCTTCTTCAGGGCCCCGACTGTAGGCCAGCTGGTAAAACTCGGAGGGCCTGCTCAGGCCAGCCGGGACTACCTGAGGGGACTGGTCTGCGCGCCAGGGTTCCTTCGTGGGCATCCGATCCGAGAGGTCCCAACAATCCCTCTCTCGTGAACGGGGCCCACGCGCCCGGTGCAAGAAGCCCGCGCGGAACTTCGAGGAATGTGGCATGCGTATGCCGCACTGTGTGCCATTTTCTGGCTCCTCGGTGAAAGGGCCTGCTCCTTCTTTCGAGGACATCCGCAGCCGGGAACGTTTCCCTTGGCAACGGCTGGAGAGCTCGTGTCTTACTGTCATGCGAAATAGCTGATGCACAATACATGCGTTCCAATATCGCCCTAGCGGCCACTCCGTTGCCGTAGCGTCTACACGCCTGCCGTCTCCGCCTGCGGAGCGAGGTGCCTCCAAGGCTCCTCGACCGGACTTGACTTGACTGACTGCCTACCAGACCACCCCAACCCAACCCGAAGACCCGAATTTCGGGTTGGGGGGGTATGGGCTCCAGATGTGTTTTTGTCGATGTTCCTGGACCCCCCCCCCACACTGGAAATGGACGGCAAATTGAGGCTGTCGGGTTGGGTTGGTGGTTTGGTGGGTGGTGATTGACCTGACACCAGCCCGCCCCGGGGCCGACCCGCAGCGTCGCGGGCGGCGCGAGGAGGCCGCAGCACCACCTCGGAGGCCCCCCTCCTGGCAAGCAGGCGACAAGGACGGGGGGAGGTCCTGCTGCCGGGTCCCGCCGGCGCCGATCGAGGAGGCATCGGGATCGGGATCGGGCTCGCGGAGGTCAGGCGTCTGTCCAAAGCTATGCCACTGAAAGCTTGAAGCCGCCACGCGAGAACTCCGAGGGGCGCCACTGGAGGCCTCCTAGGTGGCGTCGGAGCAGATGTGGTCGGAGGATCGCGCCGCATCGCCGATGCATCGGCGACGTCGACGTAAAGCAAGTCGGGCTCCACATCGAGCCGTGCCGGCGATGCAACGGCGATGTGGCGCGATCCTCCGACCCCATCTACTCCGAACCCATCTGGCAGGCCTAAACCTACCAACCCGCCGCCTTCTCTGGGCAGCGGGCCCCGAAACGTTTCCAGTCTCGTGGGCCACCGACGTCGATGGGGCATCGGCACCATCGGCGTGGAGAACATCGGGATCCACATCTAGCCGCATCGGCGATGCATCGGTGCATCGGCGATGCGGCGCGATCCTCCGACCCCATCTACTCAGACCCCATTTAGGAGGCCTGGATCGATCCTGCCTCGCACGGCGGCTACACGCAAGAGTGACCCTGGGTGAGAGTGACCTTTTGTGCGCGGGCTTCTGGGGGCTGCGGAGGGACCAGACACAGGCGCGCAAGACGCTACCATCGCATCGCGTTCGGAAATCGGGGGACAGCACTGGGCCCGCACCGCAGGTCACTCCAGCGAAAGGTCACTCTTACGTCTATATAGTCGAGCACGCCCCCTGCACCTTTCCTGACATCTTGCGCCGCCCCGTAAAAATACAGCATCGCGAAAAGTCACGGCCCGAGCCCTGGACCCCGTCTCTGTGCTGCACATCCCGAACCAGATCGATCTCTGGGAACGTCCTGGGGCCCGAAGCCCAGCAAACGACCTGCGCGGAAAAGATGCAGCGCCCGGCTCTCGGTGGTGCCAGTCCCCGCTGCGCACGCCCCTGCACCTTCTCCGCCGCCCCTCTCAGAAGAACTAGCCTTAGGTCGGGCATGTCCCCCTACAGGGGGATTTTGGAGGCGACATAAACAAATACCCCCAAAAATGCGCAACAAATGTCACAAATAATCGCAAAATCATCCCCAGCCTATTTTCTTATTATTTTCGAATATTCCTCCTGTAGGGGCACAGGCCCGACTTAAAACTAGCCGTCGCACAAAAACATCAGCCTTCGCAGGCCTGCGCGGCCTCCTGAGGCCGCGCGCTGGCCAACCCCCTCCAACCACAGCGCGCGGAGCGCGCCAGGGGCGGGGCGGAGCCGCAGTCCGGCGCCGGCCCGAGAGATCCGCGGAGGGCGCTGCGAAGGGGCCGGGCCGGGAAGGGCTGGGGTCAGGTCGGGCATGTCCTCCTACGGGCGGATTTTGGAAAAAACATCTGAAATAGTCTAAACATGATCCAGAATAGTCAAAAACATGTTATATCAAACAAAATCGTCCCTGGGCTATTGTTTGACTACTGTGGGATATCCCTCCTGTAGAGGGACGTGCCCGAAAGACTGGGGTCGTCGACTGGGCTGGGCGGCAACCCCTTGGACGGGACGCACACAGACATACTACTCCTATATGTCCTCCTCGGAGGCGCGCGTCCGACCCCATCATATCGTATACCCATCTTGTAGTACATCGTTTCCCGAGCGGTGTTGCCAGAAAGCGCCTGCCACGACGCATATACTACAAGATTTCTCGGCGCGCGCGTCGCCCCTGGGGGGGCGACGCACATCTTGTACAAGCACAGTCGGGCTGCTGAAACAAGGAACGCTACATAAGGAACGAAGCCCCTCTGCGGCTCCAAAAAAGCCCGGGTGGCACGAGAAGGGCCAGAGGAACGACCAAGGAAGGACGTCAGGAGCACCGAGAGCCCCTTCCGAATCCAAACTGCTCCTTCTTTCAGCGTCTATGCTCTGCATGTTTCGGGCCGGGCGAAAGGGGGGGGGGATAGCAAAGGGGGGGGGGGGAGAATCAGCTCACGTAGCTGATTTTCCCAGCGCCTCCCGGCGCCGGAGGCGGCTATGTATCCAGGAATGGGGGGGGCTGTCCGTGCCCAACCCGAAGCCCTCCGAACCACCACCATCCCCAGACCATGCCGATCGTCACCAACGTCACCGCCACCGCCGCCTCGTCGCCCAACCCGAAGCCTTACGAACCACCACCATCCCCAGACCATGCCAGTCGTCACCACAGTCACCGCCACCGCCGCCTCATCGCCCAACCCGAAGCCTTGCGAACCACCACCAGCACCAAACCCCCGACGTCATGATTTTTTCATTACGTCGACCCCTGGAGGTTTCGACCCATTCCACTGGACCGGTTTGTCATCCTGAGTCGTTTTGTTGACGGTCCCGAGGCCCGGCGAGGGCCCCCCGAGGCCGAAAATGGTGAAACCCCTTCCGTCATGATTTTTTCATTACCCGAGGGGGGCTGGGTCCCCAGACCGCGCCTGTCGTCACCACCGTCACAGCCACTTCCGCCTCGTCGCCGCCACCGCCGCGCCGCCGGACAGCTGGGGCCGCCGCCGAGGCGTCGCCCTCGCACAGGGGCGCCCGGGCGGCGTCCCGGATCTGCGCAAAGACCTGCGGAGGGAGCGCCGACGGCCGCGCGCGACCTCCCCAGGCAGGGCTGGACCTGAACATTGTGCTTCGTTTTGTGATTCGTGTTGTGTTTCGTTTTGCTCTACCTGTTTTCCTGTACCTCCCTGCCAAAACGAAAAACAAAGCACAGCCGAAGTCCAGCGAAACAGCCTTCAGGTCCAGCCCTGTTCCCAGGGGCAACCAGGCGGTGGCCACCGGTCCACGTCCTGGAGCACCCTGGAGTGGCCAAGGAGGATGAGAAGGTGCAGCTGAAGTGCGCAGGAGGCCAGGAGTGCAGAGGGGGGAGGAGGCGGGGGGAGAGAGGAAAGGAGGGGATCAGCAGGTGCCCCATGTCCAGGCGAGGGCCCCTGCCAGAAGATGGGTTGGCGCCATCTCGAGATGAGAACAAACGGCCGGCCCCAGGACGGAGGAGGACGACGACGAGGACGACGACGAGGACGAGGACGAGGAGGACGACGAGAAGCAAACAAAACATGCATATCTTGGGGGCCAAGGTGTGCTTCCGCCGCCTCCCGCCAACATCCCGGCGGCTTCCGCTGGCGGGGCCGGCCTCGTTCTGCTTCCGCGGGCTTCCGCCGGCCCTCCTACGCTGTCCGCAGAGGGCGAGGTGACAGCAGTCTCGATGCCCCTGAAGGCGAAGCACAGTCTGAAACGCCCGCAATGTCTCAAGGCGATCCTAATCCCCACGGTGTTCCCAGGGGGGGGGGGGAGGGGCGAGGCCTCTTGGAACACGTCGGCCTGCCCGGGAGATGTATATGTGGAACATGTGCCCGCAGACCCCTTGCAGCCCAGAAGATCCCGCGACCCGCGCCGCGGCAGGCTCGCTTCGGCCCCAGGTTTCCGACACCGCGCAGATCTTCTTACCCTAAGAGATCGCGGCCCTCCGATAGCGCAGATCGTTCGACATCCGCTTGATCCGCGATAAGTCGTCAGAACCCCCCCCCTAAAAAAAATGGGAATTCATTATCGCCCCGACGACCTTATTGACGGACTGAGGCCCAACCAATAATGGAAAATGATGGCTCCTCCGCGGCACCAGCCGCACAATGACGACGACGACGACGACGACGACGACGACGACGACGACGACGACGACGACGACGACGGTTACGACTACGATCACGATGCGATTATCCATATTGCAATCCTCTTACAAACGTGCTGGAAATCCCACCAGCCCTCTGGGCGTAGGTGGTCTGGGGAGGCTCCTCTTCCAACCCCCTTCTTCCCCTTCGGGGGGGAGTTTACCCCTATCCTCTACCCCTGGACCTGGACGGGGGTGGTCGCGGGTAGTTGGAGCGTCCAAGATGGCCCAAGACGGCTCCAAGAGCGCCGCGGAAAGATTAAGATGACCTCTAAGATGGCTCAAAATACCGAAAGATGCCTCAAGATGGCATTCAAGGTACCCCGAGAAGCCCCAAGAACGCTCCAAGACGGTTCCCAGAGGCCTCCGAGAACCCCAAGGAGTTCCCCAAGAGGTCAAAATCCTTCAACAACCCAAGGAAACTCAATGAGTCTTGTTTTCTCGCCGTTTCGCTTCCGATGGCCATCCGAGGCCTCAGATGGCTCCAAGACGGCCCAAGAGGCCCCCAGGAGAGGCCCAGTACAGCCCCGAGGCGGCCCCAAGAGCGCCCCAAGAGCGCTCCAGGAGGGGTCTAGGAGGCGCTGTTCGGTGATCCCGAGGAGGAAGGCTCATTGGAGCTCCCCTCCTTGTTGATCGATGTCCCCCAAATGGCCCCAAGAGCGCCCTTGAATATCCAAAGAGCGCCCCAAGAGGACCCCAAGAGACGCCCAGACGGCCCCAAGAGGCCTCCAAGAGGCTTCCAAGATACCCATACGAGGCCTCAAGAGGGTCCCCGAGGTACCCAGCTCTCCCTCTTTCTCCTCCCCCTCCTCCTCCCCCTCCTCCTCCTCCTCCTCCTCCCCCTCCTCCTCCTCACCCTCCTCTTCCTCCGACGAACGCGACGATTCCTCCTCCATCCTCCCCCTCTTGGGGTATATGACGGCTTCCCCCTCCCTTTGTTCTTCTGCATGCTCCCCCATTTCCCTCATCACCTCAACTCCCCTGGGCATCGTTTCTGGACGTGCTGGTGGGGATACGCGAAGTGTCAACAAGTTCCTTTGTCGTGCAGCGTGGCCCAGGGAGCAGTATTCGCTGGCAGAAAGAATCCCCAAACACTATCCAGCGCGGCGAACATTGGTGGGAAACTAATCGATGGCCCCCGGCACGGGCGCCGACTACGACTACGACTACGATTACGACTACAACCACAGCTACGATTACGACTGTAAGAACGACTACAATCGCGATTACAATCGCGATTCCAACGACGACTACAACCACAACCACTGATACCTACGTATTGCGAACCTCATGAGAAGATGTTGAAAAACCATCTCGCGTGTAGGGTAACCAACAATGGATTATCCCCTGAGAGAAAGAACACCCGCACATTACCCAGCCCGAACAACAATAGACAGAGGGAAAAGCATCCCTGCCGCGACGACGACGACGACGACGAGGAGGACGAGGGGCGAGTTCATTCCCCGCCAAAGAAAAACAGAGGGGAAACTGAAGACCTCCTGAGGTTGAACGACCGCGCCGACGTCGTCGTGGCCCGAACCTGCCGTAGGTAGCACAACGTGCCCCACTTCCAGTGGGGACACATTCCTGCCGTGACGCGCCCGACATTGGTTTCTGACACCGCGTGGACCGTCCAACTGAGGACGATATGCAGCGTCTCCATCGCCAAATCGTTCGATGTCGCCAGATTCTGGGCCCCTCGCGGCGTTCAGCCTCGAATGCCCGCGGCAGGGTCACCGACGCGTCGACGTGCCGACACGACGCGAACCTTCCCTGACCTCACGGGGATCCGATGTCCTCAAAAGTCCCGCCCCTTCGCCAAGGCTGGCTTCTCTCATCGTGACCCGGAGCCAGGCGCGGGCCCGGAGCCCGGCGAGGGCCCCCAGAGGCCGAGCACGACGAACTCACCCCGTCCTGGTCTTTAACACGTTGGATGTATGGGCTTCTCCTCCTCCTCCTCCTCCTCCTCCTCCTCCTCCTCCTCGATCCTCGCTCCTCCTCGCTCCTCCTCCTCCTCCTCCTCCTCCTCTCCTCCTCCTCCTCCTCCTCCTCCTCCTCCTCCTCCTCCTCCTCCTCCTCCGCCTCGCCGCCTCGCCGCCTCCACCTCCTCCGCCTCCGCCTCCTCTTCCTCCTCGATCCTCCCCCTCCTCGATCCTCCCCCTCCCTCCTCCTCCTCCTCCTCCTCCTCCTCCTCCTCCTCCTCCTCCTCCTCCTCCTCTTCCTCCTCCTCCGCCTCCTCCTCCTCGATCCTCGATCCTCCTCGATCCGCGGTACACCTCGGTCCTCCGGTCGTGGGCCCTCTGGCTCCCGCGAGGCGCCTCACGGCCCTTTGTCGCGGCCTGGCCCTGCGTTCCTGCAGCCTCTCTGCGCCATGCAGGAGCCACTCCTCGGCGGAGCCGTGGGCCGGAAGCGCTCTACCCTCGGAGGAGGGCCAGCTGAGACATGGGCGGCCCTATGATGAGGAGCACGGCGGCCTCCTGGTCCTCCTCCTCCTCCTCCTCCTCCTCCTCCTCATCATCATCATCATCATCATCATCATCATCATCATCATCAGCAGCAGCAGCAGCATCATCATCATCATCATCATCGTCGTCGTCGTCGTCGTCGTCGTCATCAGCATCAGCATCAGCATCAGCATCAGCATCAGCATTAGCATCAGCAGCAGCATCAGCATCATCAGCATCAGCATCAGCATCAGCATCATCATCATCATCATCATCATCATAATCATCATCAGCAGCAGCTTCAGCATCATCGTCATTGTCATCGTCATCATCATCATCATCATCATCATCATCATCATCACCATCACCATCACAATCATCATCATCATCATCATCATCCTCATCCTCATCCTCATCCTCATCTTCATCCTCATCATCATCATATCACCATCACCATCATCATCATCATCATCTCCTCATCCTCATCCTCATCCTCATCATCATCATCATCATCATCATCACCATCACCATCACCATCATCTCATCATCATCATCATCATCCTCATCCTCATCCTCATCCTCATCCTCATCATCATCCTCATCCCTCATCATCATCATCATCATCCTCATCCTCATCCTCATCCTCATCCTCATCATCATCCTCATCATCATCATCATCATCATCACCATCACCATCACCATCATCATCATCACCATCATCATCATCCTCATCATCATCATCATCATCATCCTCATCCTCATCCTCATCCTCATCCTCATCCTCATCATCATCCTCATCATCATCATCATCATCATCATCATCATCATCATCCTCGGGGGAGGGCCGCCAATGCTTCAGCTGGCCCTCCTCTGATTCACCTACTTGCGCCCCGGGTGGGGGCTGTCCCACCTCGCCGCGTGCGGCAGCCGACAAAAAAATGGGCCATCGGATCGGTCGGGAGGCTGGGGCTGCGGCTCACCTCTGGTCGCCATCTCGAGGCCGAGAGAGGAGCAGCAGGAGCACGAGGATGAGGACGACGAGGACGAGGGGCGCCGCAAGGGGGGGCCTGCTCAGCGGGGGGGGGGGCCTCGGACCTTCACCGATGCACCAGCGATAGGCCCACGACGGCGCAGCCGCTCGCTCGGCAATGAACGTGCGGTCAGGGGCCGCTGTCCCCCCCCAAACAAAAACAGATCCCCCGCTCTTTCGGCGCCCCTGAGACGAGGTGGCCGATTGAGAACTACGCCATCGGCGTGATAATGTACACATAGAGCGGCGCCCGCGCTGGCCAACAACGGCGTGCGCAGCGCCAGCCGATTCGCTTCGCAAAAACCTCCAGGTGGATTCCCCTAGGTCCTGCACCTGGAGCAAGCCTCCCCCGCCTGTCCCCATGTCCCGTTCCCCCTCCTCCTCCAGAGGCCTCCTGGATGGGGCACAAGTAGAAAGGGGCCAGGGTGGGGGATCGCGCCGATGCATCGGCGACGCTGGAATGAAAATCGGGCTTCGGATCGCGCAACGATGCGGCGCGAACCTCCGACCCCACCTGCACCGTAAAACAGGGCTAGGATCGGGATAAATCGCTCCAGAGCGTTCCGGAGCGCTCTCAGAGCGTTCCGGAACGCTCTGGAGCGACCGCGGCGCCCAATACATCCTCCAAACCCGCCGATTCTCAGAGATTTCGAGTTATCCCGATCCGATGTTGTCCCGATCTTCGCGTCGTCTTACACCCGCCCCCTCTGGGCAGCCTGGGCTCCTCTCCCGTCCGCCCCTCCAGATTCCGCGGCGCACGCGCCTGGCCCGCGAACAACTCACGCACGCCAGTGGGAGACAAAGAGAGAGCACCTGCGCTCCGGCCGGCTGCTTGACAGGGAGGAAACATGTCCTGAGGGAAAAAGAACACGAAAAAAAAAGCCATAAGCATAGACTTTTGGCGCTCCGCGAGGGTTTCCTGGATCTTGGCACGCGGAGAGCGCCAGGGGGGCCCCGCAGGGGTCTAAGCAATCCGCGCGGAGCGCCGACAGCTTCTGTTTTTATGGCCGCTTTTCCTCCTTCGAGGGGACGGGCCGTTGAGCCTGGATCCTGGGGCTTGTGCCCCCGATCAGCGCTGCACGCCGAGACGCTTTCTGTGACAGCCCCGGGCCCTGTGGAGGGCCCAAGAATCACGAACGAACAACACACACCCATACCCATAGGCAGGTCGTTGGGAGGACTGGCTATGGGTATGGGTGCGGGTTGTCGGACCCTGGGGAACGCTCCCGCTCGAGCGGGGACCCCCATCCGACAACACGCACCCATAGCCCTCTCCGATCCCCCTATGGGTATGGGTGTGTGTTGTTGGTTCGTCCAAGAAGGACAGCAGCGGGCGAGAAAAGCCTCGGGGAGCACTTTTCCCTCGGGACCCTCCTCCCTGGATGGCGAGCTGCCCACAGGCGGCCTCGGAGGCGTGCCGGTGTGGCCCTGTACTGCGGCACCGGCACGCTCCAATTAGGTCGGGCATGTCCCCCTACATGCGGATTTTGGACAAAGAATGAAAAAGAGTCCAAGCATATTGAAAAAATATTTAAAAATACCCCCAACGTCGTCCCCGGACTATTTTTTACTACTTTTGCATACTCCTCCTGCAGAGGGACAGGCCCGACTTAACGCTCCACGCTCACGCCGCCTGCTCCGTCGCCTCCGTGATGATGACCCAGCCAGACTGCAGCTCTGGCTCGGAGAGCGGGCGAGGCGAGAGCACTGCCTCGCCGCCGGCGCGGGCGGGTGGCTGGAACCTCTTCAGTGCAGCACCCGCGGGCGGCTGCAGCCCAGCAGAGACCTTGCCGCTGACATTCGAGCCCGTCTTGCGCTCGAGCTTGGCCTTCAGCTCCTCGCGGCGATGCTCCTCGGCCTCCTTGACCCTCCTCAGCGTGCCCTCGACGGCCTCCGCGTGCTTCTTCGCCTTCTGGCTGACCTGAGCCAGCACCTCTTTGCGCTTCTCGAGGGCGTGGCTGGGCTCGAGCTTGGCCTTCAGCTCCTCACGGCGTTGCTCCTCGCTCGCCTGGACCCTCCGCAGCTTGTCCTCGACGGCCTCCGCGCGCATCTTCGCCTTCTGGCTGACCTGAGCCAGCACCTCTTTGCGCTTCTCGAGGGCGTGGCTGGGCTCGAGCTTGGCCTTCAGCTCCTCACGGCGATGCTCCTCGGCCTCCTGGACCCTCCTCAGCGTGCCCTCGACGGCCTCCGCGTGCTTCTTCGCCTTGTGGCTGACCTCAGCCAGCAGATATTTGCGCTTCTCGAGGGTGTGGCTGGGCTCGAGCTTGGCCTTCAACTCCTCGCGGCGATGCTCCTCGGCCTCCTGGACCCGCCTCAGCTTGCCCTCGACGGCCTCCGCGTGCCTCTTCGCCTTCTGGCTGACCCCAGTCAGCACCTCCTCGCGCTTCTCGAGGGCGTGGCTGACCTTCTCCTTGAGCCAGTCGCTCAGGCTACGGGCACGCTCCACCTCCTTGGCCCTGGCGCACTCCGCCGCCTGCCTCTTCGCCTCGTTCTCGATATGCAGCTTGGCAGCGCGGCCCTCGCTCAGGAGGCGAGGCGACGAGTCCCCCGCGGGGCTCCTCGGCTGGCCCTCCTTCACGGGCGTGCTGACGTAGCCTTCCAGGCGCGCGCGGGCCTGGGACTGCACACCGGTGCGCGGGGTGCTCTTGAACTGGTCAGTGAGGTCGAAGGCGATCCCGAACGCGCTCCTCGCTGGGGAGAGGAGCTTCATGCCCTCGAGGCCTTCGAGGTCAAGGGACGGCGAAGACCTGATGATCGAGCCAGACACTGCCTCGCCGCCGGCACGGGCGGATGGCTGGACCTTCTTGGATGCAGCAGCCACAGGAGCCTCCAGGACCTGGAGTCGTCCAAGATCTCTCACTCCAAGACGGGCTCCAAGGTCTCCGACGGCGGCGTCGGAGACCTTGCCGCTGACCTTCGATCCTGTCTTGCGCTCGAGCTTGGCCTTCAGCTCCTCGCGGCGATGCTCCTCGGCCTCCTGGGCCCTCCTCAGCTTGCTCTCGACGGCCTCCGCGTGCTTCTTCGCCTTGTGGCTGACCTCAGCCAGCACCTCCTTGCGCTTCTCGAGGGCGTGGCGGGGCTCGAGCTTGGCCTTCAGCTCCTCACGGCGATGCTCCTCGGCCTCCTGGACCCTCCTCAGCGTGCCCTCGACGGCCTCCGCGTGCATCTTCGCCTTCTGGCTGACCTCAGCCAGCAGATCCTTGCGCTTCTCGAGGGCGTGGCTGACCTTCCCCTTGAGCCAGTCGCTCAGGCTACGGGCACGCTCCACCTCCTTGGCCCTGGCGCACTCCGCCGCCTGCCTCTTCGCCTCGTTCTCGATGTGCAGCTTGGCAGCGCGGCCCTCGCTCAGGAGGCGAGGCAACGAGTCCCCCGCGGGGCTCTTCGGCTGGCCCTCCTTCACGGGCGTGCTGACGTAGCCTTCCAGGCGCGCGCGGGCCTGGGACTGCACACCGGTGCGCGGGGTGCTCTTGAACTGGTCAGTGAGGTCGAAGGCGATCCCGAACGCGCTCCTCGCTGGGGAGAGGAGCTCCACGACCTCGAGGCCATCGAGGTTGGCAAGCGCAGCCGACATGATGGCGTCGACGGCCTCGACCACGAACGCTGCAGACATGGTGGCGAGGCTCTGGCCTGCGGCCGTTGTCGGGAGCGGCCAAGAGGGGGGTGTCCAAGAGGGGGGGGGTGCACATCATGACCGGCGGCATGTGCGCGGCCCAGCGGGGGGGGGGCCAGGGACGTAACTAGCGAAAGAAGAAGGGGCGCCATGAAATCTGGGGAAACATCATGGCCCACGCCAGGATATCCACCCCCTCCTAGCCATCCCCCCCTCTTTGCCGCCCCCGACGTTGGCAGGCGCGCGAGGGGGCCGGGTACCGTGGGCCGCTATCGGGCGGTCTTGCTTTGGAGGGGTGCTCGGGCCAAAACGGCTCGGGGGCGGAGGAGTGCTTGCCCTGCTCACTCCATGCCGGGCCGCTCGGCACCACTCCCCGGCCTGCCCTGCTCACCACGGGGTGCTCCTCCTGCGCGAGCGACGACCCAGGGGCCGACGACGAGCACGTCTCCAGGCGGGAGCCCTCCGCGCGGCCGGACCTGCAAGCGCACAGGACAGTCAAGAGCTGGGGGAAGGAGGAAGGGTCGGCTACGCGCAGTAGTGCCCCTGGGCAAGTGTGACCTTCGGTGCGCGGCTCAAGGGGGGACGCGGGGTGGCCAAACCCAGGCGCGCAAGCCGCTGCTACCGCTTCGCGCTCAGCGATGAGGGGGCCCCATTGGGCCCGCACCAAAGGTCACTCCGGCGAAAGGTCACTCTTACGTCTAGTCACGTCGACAGGGCCGATGGTCGGGCCCGAGAGCGTGGCACCACAGGCACCATTCAGGATGCGCCTGCTTTTAGCTGCCTCGGGAGGTGGAGGAGCCGGATGGTGGGGGGACGAGGAGGCCAAGGCGTCTCCGGCGGCGCGCGCGAGGATGTGGCGCGCGAGGGGGCGGCCTCCTGAGCTGGCAGGGGTCCTCGTGGAAAAGGCTCGGAGCCCTTCGAAGAGAATCCCTCGGGGCCCCCAAGCCTGAGGCCGGGCATGTCCTCCTACAGGCGGATGTTGGACGAAAAATTTAAAAAACGATTCAAAAGATACTCCAAAACAATCAACAATAGCAGAACATCGCCCCGAAACTGTGTTTACTCTATTTTTATACTATTTGTTGAATATTCCTCCCGTCGAGGGACGGGCCCGACTTGCCCCCAGGCCGTGTGGTGACGCACCGCGCGGCGGCCTCGGAGGCCCCCCCCCCCACGCCCTCGCCGCGCGGTCCGTCGCCGCAGGGGTGGCTGGGGGGCCTCGGAGAGAGACCCTCCGTCGCCCGAGGGGCACCCTCGGCGAACGCCTCTCGGGTCCCAAAAGCCGCGCGGGTGGCCTCCGAGTCCCCACCGACCCACCGCGCGGCGCGGTCGCCACGCCGTCTGGGCCCCCCCCCCGAGCTTCTCTTTTGGAAGGCTGCGGGGCTTCGCGCTTCGCCCCCCCGCCTCCTTGGAAGGGCCGCGCTCCTCGCAGAGGCACGCCTCCGCCCGTGGCACCCCTTCGCCCAGGCGCCCCTCCTCCGCGGCCCCAGGTCGGGGGTGGCTGAAGGTGCCCCTGGCCCTTGGCCCAAGGTGCCCCCAGCTTCTCGCTCGATGCTGGAGCCCCTGGGGCCCTCTGGGCCTCGTGAAGGGTGCGCTGGAGGCCGTGGGGGCCTCCCTGGAAGTCCTGGGGACGCCCTGGGCCCAGGGGCACTACTAGCACCACCCGAAGAAGGCGTCCCGAGCGCTTCTCATCGGGGGCAGGCTTCCGCCCCGGATCTGTTTCTGATGGCCCCAGGGCCCGACAGCGGGGCCCGACGGCCGAGATCGAGGAACCATGTCTGTGTCGGCGGCTAGGCAGAGTCACGGCGCTGGCGAATGGAGCAAAACGGGGCGGGCGTGAAGCGAATCGTGCCACCATGCAAGAGGGGGGGGGGGGGCAGGACGGCGGGGCGACGGCCGGTGGGGGGAGAAGCAGACGAGGAACTACGCCCAGATTGCAAAACAACTCGGATCATCGAAGATCTGGACAGCGCGCGCGCCGCCGACGTCCACCGGCAGACGGACAGGCCCCCCCACACACACACACACACACACACACACACACACACACACACACACACACACACACACACACACACACACACACACACACACACACACACACA
>CAUYUJ010021933.1:70000-87772 GCA_963575745.1 Prorocentrum cordatum | reverse complement strand
CTCCTCCTCCTCCTCCTCCTCCTCCTCCTCCTCCTCCTCCTCCTCGACACAGCCCTGCGCAACGATAGTCTCGCTGCACACCTTTGAGTACTTGGGTGGCGCTTCCCCTTTGATGTGGGGCCATTACCACTTGCGCCACCATGCACTCACGTTCACCCCTCGGGTGAAACGACAAAAACTCCGACGAGTTAAGTGCGGGAGGAGCCAGACTCTCCAGCGCGAACCAAGAGGCCCGAGCGGAGTGGCTCCACAAGCTGGTGCCACTCCTTATTCACAGAGAACCGCGCAGGAGCGCGGCCCAGGTTCGACAACACCCTCGCTCCCCACGACCGCGGCGGCGGCGGCCCCACAAGCTGGTGCCACTCCTTATTCACAGAGAACCGCGCAGGAGCGCGGCCCAGGTTCGACAACACCCTCGCTCCCCACGACCGCGGCGGCGGCGGCCCAGCACAGCTGGTGGAGAGCGAGGCCGAGACCAGAGTCCCCCCACACCCACACACGACACACACCACACACCACATCCGCCCAGCCACCCCGCCCACCTGAAACGGGTGCATGATATGCTGCCTGCCAGGTGCCGTAGCCGCGCGCGTGCACGCAAGGTCAGCGCGCGAAAGCACATGCGGCACAACGGCAGGCGGCGGCAGCACGACGAGGGGCGGCTGGCGGGGTCCGCGCGCCCGCGCCGTCCTTTCCTTGTCGGAGACGTGCACAGCGTCGAGGTCGGCCATGATGGGCCCAATCTTGGCGACCCAGGCGGCAAGACGCGAGAGAACCTTGGCTTTGGTCTGATGCGCCTGCCGCACAGGCCAGGGCACTCTCGATCTGTCAGCCTGCCATCGGGCCCAATCATCAGCAAGCTTGTTACCTTCAAATTCAAAGGGGGAGATCTCGCCTCGCTGGAGGCTAGCACGCGTGCAGTGCGCCTTGACTTTGCGCACTTGCACATGCTCGAGGCCCCCCCATTCATCTATCTGCAGCCACACCTGAACCCAGACTTCAGCCCAGGCGCTGTGGCTGCTGCAACAGTACTTGCGCCCACGCACATACAACCCATCGTGCACAAACGCGCTGTCAGTGTACATGATGGTGCCAGGGGTACAATGCTGCAAGGCTCGCATCAAAGCTACAAGCTCGGCAGCATCAATGTCGGCACAGGCTATTGCAAGCGTGCCGCAGTAAACCGAAAGGGTCCTGAACGGATACTCAGGCTGCACAGCAACCAGGGCCCAGGCACGGGCCTGGAAAGCCCAGGGAGGTCCTGATCCATCCAGGATCCGTCCAGAAAGACATGCCCCCCCATATCGGTAGGCCCTCCCGCAAACCACCTGGCGGGAGGCTCGAGGGAGGGAGGAGGAGCAGCAGCAGGGCAGGGGAGCCTCTCAGCAAGGAGGCGAGGAAGGGCGGAAGTGGATGCTTGCACCAACCTTGGCAGAAACTCGGGAGGCTCCTGGTGGGGAAAAAACTCCTCGTGCCTGCCGCACGCGCCATGTCTGTGCACCAAAGTCCCTGGAGCATCCTGACAGGCTAGGCACGTGGGCTGAGAAACCATCGAGCACTCCCATTGCCTGTGCTGTGGCCACTGACCACCCAGCAATCACGGACCGAAGGTAGCCTTTCTCTTGAGGCGACAGCTTCTTCGAACGTAAAAGCGAGAGGATGGGGTCAAGGTTGCATCCATTGGCCAGCTCAGGCACACCTTCACGCTCAGCAACTTTGGCCCACAACCAGTCTTGGATCACCCGACATAGCCAGGTGCGGACAGTGCGTGGTGACTGCTCACGCACACTAATCGCACCAGCTTTGGGGTGGACCCAGTCAAAACCATCCATGGAAAAACCCAGGCGTTTCGCAGTGGCCGCGCAGGCCGAGAAGGGGCCTCGGACGGCGGCCCACGGATTCCCATGGTCCCTGAAAAGCTGCCAGGCCTCCTGAAGGCCTTGCTCCAAAACGCGCCTGGGCAGAAGCTCATCCCAGACGGCAGTGGCAAAGGCCAGAAGCGGATCCAGCTGCAACTGAAAGGCAGGATCGTTGGAGGGCTTATCGGACAGCATCAAAAGTAACGTGACACTTTTTCCCGCGAGGCGATTGCTCTGCACATGCGCCTGCAACGACCGAGCCTCGCGCAGCAAAGTTGAGTTCGTGCCGCGCACGCTGCCCCCATACTTGACGGAGGCCATTACAGCGGACTGAATCATGTAGTGAACTCTGCGCTTTGCGATGTGCTTGCCAAAGCTCACGAGCTTCCGAGCCCGAGCACGTGCTGGACCCCTGCGCTCGTGGCGCGTGGCTTGAGACCTCACACGCGCGGCAGCAAAATCGATCCCAAGGTTACGCTCATGGCTGACACCTTTGACCTTGTAGCGGGCCAGCCTGCGCACCAGGGAGGCACGCACAGAAATCGACGAGCCAACGACCTTAGACTTACGGCGGGCGACAGGAAGATGGACGGCCTCGAGTTCATGATGCAGCAGACGCGTGGCACCCGATAATTCTGCAACGACATCACACTCTCGGCCTGCCTGATGCAGACCGAAGTCGTCTACAACGACACCCATTCGCACATGCCTATATCGATCCGCAACCTTGTCTACAGGACCGAGGAGAATCATCTGCAACATAAGCGTGGCGAAGTGGCAGCCAGGCAGCACCGCCTGTAGCGTGCACACAGGTTCGGACACAGCGTTATCCAAACTCAAAACTCGCGGAAGGCGATATAGTTCAACAAGAAGCTTTAGCTGGCGGAGCGGAAACCCCGACTCCGACGCAGCCCTGACCAGCTCACTGTGTCTAGTGTGCTCGAAGGCCTTCTGAAGGTCCAACAGCACTAGGGCGCTGCACATGTCACGCGAGTGTGCCCATTCGGACGAGGCGGCTTGCACCCATACCAGCTTGTCGCTGCTGCGACCCGAGGTGGCCCACCAGTATGGGCGCGCGTGTGCAGCCTGCCACTGAGAGACCAATGACTTACGAAGCCTACCCTGCACGCGTGCCAAAATATGGATGAGGGCAATAGGGCGCAGCCCTCCATCACGTTTGGCAAGGAAGACAACTTTGGTCCAGATAGTGGGCCACGAGCACGAGCTTTCAACATCGGCCAAAATGTCCAGGAAGGCCCCGAGGGCCTGGTCCGAGAGCACAAGCAACTGTCTGGGGCTGATCTGGTCGAAGCCACACCCAGATGCCTTGGGAAAGGACTTCAGACAGCGCTTCAAATCATCAAGAGAGGGCCTGGCAAATTCTGGCCCTAAGTCTGGCCAAGAAATCGCATCCTCGAGGGCGCCCACCTTCCACCACCCAGCCCACTCCTCCTCCAAAAGCGAAACCTCCTCCTGCAAGGTGGCGGGCGCTCCTGAGGGGGACAAGCTGCTGGCATGCCAGGGGGTGGCTGGCTTACTACACGCATAAAGGGCAGCTCCACCATTAAATGAGTGCGCTTGCACCCACTCCTTCCAATGCTGATTCTTGGCCTTCTCGGCCACTCGATGCTCTGCAGCGGCTTGCTTGTGTGCCAGCTTGGCAAGCGCGGAAGCTAAGGAGTATGGCAGTACCCGTGCATACTCCAGCAGGTGCAGCCATGGTTGAGACTTGGCTGCTGCAACCTTGGCCTTCTGGGCCAGTCCAGGCAAGCTTCGGGCCAGCTTCAGAGTTCCATACCGGAGGGCCCCAGGTTGCCAGACCCCAAGGCCATCAAAACAACGGGCGAGGAGACGCCACCACAGAGCCCCAGGAGAAAGCCGAGGAAACGCGAGGTCTCGAGGGGCCTGAGGCTTGCAAACTTGAAAACGCGGACCTTCAGACCTACCGAAGTACTCGCTGTCAGCCTCGATGTCGAGGCCGTACACGTCCGCCCAGTCGCGCTCCGCGAAGTCCAGCCAAAGCCGCCAGGCGGCATCAAGAGGAAGACCATCGCGTTGCAGCCCGTACTGCTGCCACAAATCACCTGGATCTCGCGCGCGGCAGCCCATGGGCACATCCTGCGGCAGCCTCTTGGGCACCCTGGCCACCAGATGCGCCATCTCGGCCTCAGTGCGCGGCCGCAGGGTGAGCACCACAGGAAAGTGCGGCGCCGTGCCCACGTCGAACAGCACCTCGGCCTTGGACCCATGGTGCAGGGACCTCGACATCACGAAGTAGTCAATGCAACGTCCTGCACTCGCCGAACTGTTGGTACAGGTGGCGCAGCTCGGTGCAACGCAGACAGCGTCCATGCCATCTGTCCATTCTGAACCCTCCAGCGTATCGGGCAGCAGCTGAAAGTCACCGCACAGGACGAAGGGTAACGCTATCTGCTTGAGGACTCCGCCGAGGTCTTCTAAGATCTTCCAATTTCGAGGACCTAGCTCTTCACTGTGATGTAGGTAGACAGTAGCCAGAGCAAACCCACCTGGTATCAGCCCAGAGCAATGCATAACCCTGGCCCTGCCTGCTGCCACAACCTTCGGCACCAGCTCGAACTCGGCGAGCCCAGCGGCAGCAGGAACCATGTGCATGATGCCGCCCGAGGTGCCGCCCTTGTGCGTGTCGACCGCTGGGCAGCACGAGGAGCGCCAGCCAATCTTGCTCAGCTTGGACTCCCAAGCCGCACACTCAGGCGCACGCAGGTGGTGCTCCTGAACCGCCACAGCCCGCGCAGCGCGCACGCGGGAATGCTTCAGCAACGCCTCAAGGCCGACTTGCCCTGTCACATTGCACGTCACAATAGAATACGGTGCACATTGAGAAACTCTGGCTGCTGCATCAAAGCCGAGGTCGCTTCTTGGCAGCTTCCAAAATAACGTCGAAAATGCCTGCCACCAGCTCGTGCTTAACCCCGTGGGTCTCGGCCACCTGCTGGTAGAACGGGGCGTCGGAGCCGCTTGCATCGCCTGCTGCCTGCTGCTTCTGGCTCTCGAGCCACGCCAGCATCTGCTCGTGCTGCTGTTGCTCGCGGCGGTCCTGTTCGGCAGCATGCCGAGCATCAGCCTCGGCTGTGGCCGCAGCGGCGGCCGCGGCGGCAGCGCTAGCGGCCCCAGCCTCAGGGGGGGGGGCCAGCAATGCCTCCAGGAGCAGCAGCAGCGCCGTCGCCATCAGCAGCGCCGCCCATGGGAGCATCCGCCGCCTCGGGCGCAGCCTCGGGCTTGGGCACGAGGGCCTGCAGGGCGGGCAAGAGGCCACCCAGCTGCTCGCCAATGCCTTTGAGCCTCTCGTCGCTGCTGAGACCCTGCACGAGCGACTGGAGCGCGGCAACAGGGTCGGCGGCGGGCGCAGGCGCCATGCTGGAGTAGGCGCGCGCGGCCCTGGCTGCCGCCTCCTTACACTGCTTGTCCAACTCATCCAATTCGGATTTGGCCTTGGCCGCAGCGGCAACAGCAGCCATGGCGGACTCGTTGGCCTTGTGATACTTCCGCTGGGCCCGCGCCAGCTGGTCATGAAGCCTGTCTTGCTCGATTCTCGCACTCTTTGCCGAAGCCATGGGGTCGCCCTGAAGCAACGACCGCTGCGCCACGACACGCCCGACAGCCTTGGCGGGCCACCCCTCGGAGAGCTTGGCGAAGTCCGCGGAGGACATCCTGGCATAGATCTCGAGCTGGCCATCGTCGAGAGGCGGCCCTGGCGTCTTGGTTGGCTTGGCTGCTGGTGGCCCGTTGACCCACTGCCCCAGCTTGCGCTCTCCGCGCGGGGGCTGAGGTGTGGTGCCCTTGGCCCGCCCGCAGACGCGGCAGGCCTCCCGCGACATGTAGTTGAATCGATAACCACACTTCTTATGCGAGCAAGCCCATAGCCTGAAATCTGCCATCGCGCCTGAGCCGTGATTCGCACTAGGCCGTGAGGACAGGCCTCAGTACAGTACCAAAAATGTGTGATGCCGAAACACACCAAAGCAGGCGGGGCCGCGGAATCCCCACGCCAGTTTGCACAAATCCTTGAGCAATGCCTCCGGACTTGAGCCAAAATGGCTACGGGGTCCTCCTCCTCCTCCTCCTCCTCCTCCTCCTCCTCCTCCTCCTCCTCCTCCTCCTCGTCCTCCTCTTCCTCCTCATCACCATCATCCTCCCCCTCCTCCTCCTCCCCCTCCTCCTCCTCCTCCTCCTCCTCCTCCTCTTCCTCCTCGTGCTCCTACTCCATTTGTTTTCCTCATAAACAACTTCTCCCTGTCCCACCCTTAGGCCAGGTCGGAAAGGCGGGCCGAGCGTGTCGCCTGAGACATCCTCACCGTTTACGGGCTTAGAGCTTAAAAACTTCCAGCAGCTTCACAGATGGAGGGTGGGTCGCCTCCAAAATGTGATGATCGCCCCAGCGCGGAGCACACCTCTTTGAACGTCTGGGGGAGCTCAACGGAGTGAGGACGTGTTGCTTTCAAAATCTGGCCTTAGCGCCGCGCACACTCGTCCTAAACGTCTGCAAGAGTTCCACGGATCGTGGACAGGTGGTTGTCAGAATGTGTTGTTCGCCTTAGCGCCGCGCGCATTTGCTTTAAACGTTAACATGAGTCTCACGAATTGAAGGCGGCTCGTTTTCAAAATGTTGCTCTCGCCTGAACGCCGCGCACATTCGTCTCAAAAGTTTGCAAAAGTGTCGCTGGTTGAGGGAGGCTTCTTTTCCAAATGTGGCGCTTGCCTGAGCGTCGCGCATATTTGCTTTCAACGATTGCAAATGTTTCACGGACTATGATGGCTACCCTTCCGGAAATTGTGTTGTGGAGCGACTCAAGATTGTGAGGGCGCAACAATTACGGTGATTCGCGATGCTGAAGTCCCAGGAACTGCGTTCTGGCACGAGTCAGGCTCGTCAAGACGAAGCAATCATGTTGACTCGTGGCGTCGAAATCTTGAGAATGGTGTTATGGCACGCGACAAGACTTCACACGGTTGTCCCCCAACGGGGTACTTCCCTCAGTGGAAATGAACCCTTGCAGGGGCCTGTGGAGAGGGAGCTTGAGGGAGGGTGTCTTCCAACATCGTCGCTGAGTCTTGGGTTTACAATGGTACTCCTCGTCTTCCTTATCATCATCCGATCCCCGCTTTCCGCTCCTGTGGAAGCGGCCACCGCTGGGAACCACCTCATGTCCACACGTTCCACCACAACAGGCGCATGCAGCACAAGCCCAGGACCAGGAAGGCCGGACACCCTCTTCCTCCTCATCCTCCTCCTCCTCGCGATACCCGGCCCTGTCCAGGAGTACGTGTTGGCTGGAACCTCGAGGGGGAGAGCAAACTCAGCGAGAGAAGCCAGCCCGGAGGTCCCAAAAAGGGGGAAGAGTGTCCCAGAACCTCGGCCCTCGATCCTCCTCATCCTCCTCCGGTCTCCTCCTCCTGTCTCCTCCTCCTGCTCCTCCTCCTCCCCCTCTTCCTCCTCCCCCTCCTCTTCCTCCTCCCTCCGCCACTTTGTCATCCTCCTCTTCCACTACCTCCTCCTGTCTCCTCCTCCTCCTCCTGCTCCTCCTCCTCCTCCCCCTCCTCCTCCTCCTCCTCCTCCTCCTCCTCCCCTCCTCCTCCTCCTCCTCCTCATCCTCCTCCTCTCCTCCTCCTCCTCCTCCTCCTCCTCCTCCTCCTCCTCCTCCTCCTTGTCATCCTCCTCCAACTCCTCCTCCTCCGCCTCCTCCTTCTCCTCCTCCTCCTGCTCCTCCTCCTCCTCCGCCTCCTCCTCCTCCTCCTCCTCCTCCTGCCCCAGACATGCGACGTCCTGATTTGTTCGATACGGGGTCCCTGGAAGTCCCGACCCTTTTTTCCCAGGGTTTTCATCCTGAGTCGTTTTTTGACCGTCCCAAGGCCCAGCGAGGGCCCCCGAGGCCGAAAATGGCCAAAAACCTTCCGTCTGGGCCTCCTGCCCCTCTCGCGATAAGCGGGGCGCGTCCCTGAGGTTGCGCCCCTCCTCAAAGGGGTCCTCGGCTGGGCGCGGAGCGGCGCAGGGCGTCGGACGCCGTGTCGCCGCCGCCGTGGCCGATGCCGTCGCCGTCGCCGTCGTCATCGCCTTCGCCGTCGCCGTCGCCGTCGCCGTCGCCGTCGAAGTCGCCGCCGCCGCCGCCGTCGTCGTCGTCGCCGAGGCTGCGAGGCTTTGAAGTACAGCTCTCGGGGGTGTTTTGAGACCTGCTCTGGCGCTTCGGGGGCCTGCCTGCGGGGGGCTCTTCCTCGGACCGCCGCTGTCGAGCCGAGGCGCGGCGCCACGGGCCGAAACTTAGCTCGGGCGTGCCCCCCTACAGGAAACTTGGGAAAATGCCCCCAAATGCTTAAAAATATTGAAAATATCGTCCCCAGAGTTCTTTTTACTATTTTCAAATCTTCCTCCTGTAGAGGGAAGGGCCCGACTTAAGCCTAAACGTAAAATGTTGGCGCTCCGCGCGGATCTCCAGGATCCGCGCTGGACCCCCCTCCCCGGCGCGCGGAGCGCGCCAGTGGCGGCGCCGGAGGAGCCGCCGGGGGGGTGCCCCGCGCGGATCCAAGAAGTTTGCGGCCAGCGCCAGGAGTGCATGTTGATGGCGTGTTCCCTTCCTGGATCCGCATCGCCGTCCGTCGTCTAGGGCTTGGGGGGGCCCCGCGCGGTTCCGAGAAGTCCGCGCCCAGCGCTAAAAGTGTTTGCTCATGGCGACGTGCCTGCTTCCATCCTCCTCGCCGTGCGCGTCGTGCGTCGTTCTCGTCGCCCTAGGAGCGCCGTCGCAGGAGGAGGGCGGAGGAGGGAGGAGGGAGGAGGGAGGAGGGAGCAGGGAGGAGGAGGAGCTCTTCCAGGGCTCTTCCCTCGAGTGGCCTGTTTTCCACCACCACCACCACCATAACTAAGTTGGAGGAGGAGGAGGAGGAGAAGGAGGAGGAGGAGGAGGAGGGAGTAGGGAGTAGGGAGGAGGAGGGAGGAGGAGGAGGAGGAGGAGGAGGAGGAGGAGGGTAGGGAGGAGGAGGAGCTCGTCCAGGGCTCTTCCCTCGTCGACGTCGTCGAGTCTCGCTACCGCGCCGCTCGCCGCGCGGTACCCTCATCGCCGCCCGAGGGGGCGCAGGATCTGACACCCACTTCGCGGGGGGAGCCGGTGCCGAGGAGGGATTTCTCCGAGATATCCGACTCGTCGCGAAAACAAAAAAAACAACAAATACGTCTCTGAGGGGCGGCGTCTCTGAGTGGCCTGTTTTCCACCACCACCACCACCACCACCACCACCACCACCATAACTGAGTTGGAGGGGGGGAGGAGGAGGAGGAGGAGGAGGAGGAGGAGGAGGAGGAGGAAGAGGAGGACCCCCTCCACCCTCCAACTTCTGGTGGTGGTGGAAAACAGGCCCAGCAGTCTCTGAGATCCGACATCGTCGACATCACGACGGGAGCCCTGCGATCCCCCTCTCGCTGCAGCATGTCTCGATCCAGATCGATCCGTGAGGGTCCCGGGCCCCGGAGAAACGGGCGGAAAAAAGGTCGGCACCAACAAAGTGCAGCGCCCAGCTCTCAGGGAGCCGCTCGAAGGTGCCCCGAACACGGCTGCACCACCACCACCACCACCACCACCACCACCGCCCTGGACCCCCGGCGGGCTGCCCACCCCCCCCCATCTGCCCCTCCTGCGGGTGTTGGTCGCGATCCTCCCGGCTTTTTCCCGTCCGAAACGGGGCAACGGTACATGAGCCAAGCTCGAGGCACTTGAAACCAGGCCGCGGCGAGCCGAAGCGAGGGAGAGGGGATGGGGCGAGGAGGAGAGGGAAGGAGAGGGCACGGAGGCGAGAGGGATGGGGCAGACGGGTGGAGGGGACAAACAGGACGAGGGGGAGGAGGAGGACGAGGAGGAGGAGGAGGACGAGGAGGAGGAGAACGAGGAGGAGGAGGAGGACGAGGAGAGGAGGAGGAGGAGGAGGAGGAGGAGAGGAGGACGGGAGGAGAGGAGGAGGAGGAGACGAGGAGGACGAGGAGGAGGAGGAGGAGGAGGAGGAGGAGGAGGAGGAGAGGAGGAGGAGGAGGAGCACGAGGAGGGCGGCGAGGACGAGGAGCGCGAAGGGTAAGAGGAGCAGGAGGAGGAGGAGGAGGAGCAGGACGAGAAGGAGCAGCAGGAACAGCAGCGGCAACAGTAGCAGCAACTCGTCATGCATCCTTACTCCCTGAGGATGAGAGCGGAGAGGTGGAGAAGAGGAGAAGAGGAAGAGGGCAGGACGACAACAATGGCGGCACGCAGACACCGACGACGACAACGACGACGACGACGACGACGACGACGCCGACGGCTACGACGACGAGGGAGGGGAGGGGAGGAGAGGATTCTACCTCTATTCGCCACTTCTTGCCGAGAGGGAGGGGGGGCACCTCAGCTCTTCACCAACTCGTACTCTGTGGCGGAGGCGTCCTTCGACTCGTTTGGTGTGACCTCGGTGCCGCCCTCGTGTTTCGAAACCCTGCCCCACTTGCCTACTGCCAGGCGAATGTATCCGCCCACCATGCGGACCTGTGCGTTACGCACCTCGATCACGCTGCCGACCTCTGCGACGGACAGCTCGTCTCCCACCATGCCGATCGTCACCAGCGCAGAGGCGTCGCCGACGACCACGTCCTTGCGAAGAGTCCCGTCCCTGAGCTCCGAGGACTCGCCGATCTTCACCACCTTGACCAGCAAGTTGATGCCCTTTGAGTCGGGCATGACGTCGACGGCCTTGCCGAACTTCGTCGGCTTCAGCACGTACTTCTTGGCGACCATGCCCGTGCGGATGGCCGCATTGGCCATGTCGCGCATGGAAATCTCGACCGGGCGAGGCTTCCATTTCAGAACCTCCGTGGCCTGGGCATGGGACCACTTCGGGACGTAGATCGCCTCCTTGTCCACGGCCGCGGGCACGGGGTACGCCTTGAAGCGATCCCGTATCGTGGCCGCCAGCTCGCTGCGAGTGTAACCCTTCTCCGACGTGCAGAGGAAGCGCTTGCCGGCGGCGCCGGGGATCTCCATGGCCGCGACGTGCGCCATGGAGATGTCACGCACGTCGCAAACTCCGAGGACTGGCCCTTTCTCGTCTCCCATGGCCAGGGTACCCTCGAGCATGGCAGCGATGAATTTCGCCGACTCGCCATCGCGGCGCCCTGTCATCATCGGGCCCAATACGAAGGATGGACAGATGACGGAAAGTTCCATCTTGCTCTCCTTGACCAGCTCCCAGGCCTTCTCCTCGGCTAGGCGCTTCGAGTACAAATACGGACCCTTTTCGAGGGTGCTTTCCTTGTTCCAGTCTTCCTCGGTGTAAACCTTGTCCTTGTCGCCCTTTGAGGGGTCATCGCGAACGCTCTGCGGTGGACCCACTGAAGCTACCGAGGACGTAACCACGGTGCGCGAGACGCCAGCCTTCATGGCGGCTTTGACAACATTTTCCGTTCCTTTCAGGGCGGGGTCGACGAGGTCCTTCTGCGGATCCCCGACGGAAAGCTGGAAAGGCGAGGCCGTGTGAAGGACGTACTTGCAGCCTTCGCAGGCTTTTTCCCAGGCATCGGACGCACCGACGAGGTCGGCCTCGACGAGCTCCATCGTCGGGAAAAGCTTGCGCAGGGGGCCAACGGTAGTCTCGTTGCTGAGAGAGCGAACGCTTCCGCGCACCTTGTACCCCTTCTCAATGAGGCGCCGGATGCAGCTCATGGCGATGAAGCCAGAGGCTCCCGTCACCAGAACCGTGCCCTTCACTGCCACCCAGGTCTTGTCGCCTTTACCCTGGCCTTTCCCAGCCGACGCAGTCTTGCCCTTGCCTGCGCCTTTGCCCTTGGAGGGGCCACCTTTGCCCTTGCCTACCTGTGATTTGCCTTTGCCCTTTGGTGCGCCCATTCTTAAAATTTCGGCCGCGAGAGGACAAATGCTGCGGGCGCGTGCAAACGAAGAGTACTCAAATGCTCAGGCCAAATCGGCTACGGAAGGGCGATTGTGAAAGGGGGAGGCTGCAAAGAAGGGCACGGACCCCCGCTCCCCCAGGCCTCTGACGACTCAGCGTTTTCTGAGCCGCGGGGCCCATGAGTATCGTTTCACCGATCCCCATCCCCAGCGGCGTGGCCTGGGCCCCACCGGCCGATTTACCCCCTAGATGGGGATATAGGTTGTTCCCTTCGGGTTTCGAGGGGTGTACTCCCCAACTGGGGGAGTAATTTGGTGGGGGTCTCGAAGGGGATGGGGACCCAGACCACCAACGTCATGATTTTCATTCCGTCGACCCCTGGAAGTCTCGACCCATTCCCCTGGACCGGTTTTTCATCCTCAGTCGTTTTTTGACGGTCCCGAGGGCCGGTAAGGGCCCCCAGGAGGCTGACAATAGCGAAAAACCTTCTGTTATGATTTTTTCATTACCCGAGGGGGTCTGGGTATGGGGATGAGGACTGGTTAAACGATACCGAGCCCAGGACCCCTCTCGACCCATGCCCTGGGACTGGCCTCCCGTCCCGAGCCGCTCCTCGACGGCCCCGGGGGCCCGGACACGGCCCCCAGGAGCCGAGAGTGCCACAAGGCCTCCTCCACCTCCTCCTCCTCCTCCCCCTCCTCCTCCTCCTCCCCCTCCTCCTCCTCCTGCTCCTTCTCCTCCTCCTCCTCCCTCCTCCTCCTCCTCCCCCTCCTCCTCCTCCTCCTCCTCCTCCTTCTCCTCCTCCTCCACCTCCTCCTCCTCCTCCTCCTCCTCCTCCTCCTCCTCCTCATCCACCCCCAGACATGCGACGTTCTGATTTTGTTCACGACGGGGTCCCTGGAAATCCCGACCCGTCCCCCAGGGCCCGCTTTTCCTCCCGAGTCGTTTGTTGACGCTCCCGAGGCCCGGCGAGGGCCCCAGGAGGCCGACATTGGCCAAACACCTCCCGTCCTGATGTTTGCTACGACGCGAGCAGGCCTGGGGCTGTGTCTGGCTCCCTGGAGGTCGGGGTCCCAGAGAGGCCCCCGCGCCAGCACTCGCAGGTGCTTCGCCCACCGGCCCCCGCGACGGCCCCCGGCACGGCTCCACTCCTGCGGGGAGGCTTTCCTGCAGGGGCCCTGGGACACACAAACAAATGGACACAAATAACAGGATTCCCCACATTTCCCCATATTTCCTTGGTGTTCGTCTTCCCCCCCACCTCCCATCTTTTCCCATATTTGGGGGGGAATCGACGGTTAATTGTGTCTGTGTGTGTTCCCTCTTGATTTCCTCCCGCCACATCCACGAGCATGAACAGCGACCCCAGGGAAGCCCCACGAGGATGAGAGCCAAGCGTGCCTGGAATCGCGCACCGACCAGATCAGATTCACACCTTGGGCGCAGCCACCATATGCCTAGAAGATGGGCCAGAGGGGATGGCTTGGAGGCGAGGCAGGAAAGGATGCCACGAGCCTCCCGCCAGCGAAGACAAGTCCCCCCCATCCCTCCGACGCCCTGCAGGCAGGCTCTCCCCCTCGTTTTTCCCGCGTCTCCTCCCTCTGCCCTCCCTCCAGCCCCCGTGTCCATCTTCGCTCCTCCACCGCCTGATCTCCAGGCTCCTCGATCTTCTCTCCGCGCTGATCCCTCCTGCCTCGTCGCGTCATCGCTCCCTCCCTGGTTACCATCCCCCCTTCTCTAGGATCGTCCCTCGCTCCGCCCTCGTGGACCTCCTCCCTCCCGCCTCCCTCCTCCCCCCTGCGCTCCAGGCCCCTCGCCCCTCGCTCTCCCCCCCCCTCCCTGGCCCCTCCAGCCCCCCCTCTGCCTCGCTCCTTCCCTCCTCGCTCCCTCTGCCTCGTCCCACCCCCGGCTCCCCCCGGCCTCTCCCCTCTCCGCCCCAGCACCGCCTGCTCTCCCCGCTCGCCCCCCCCCCCCCTCCGCCCCCCCCCCGCTCCCCCCCCCCCGCTCTCCCCGCGAGGCGCCGCGGCAGCTCTCTCCCGAGGGTGCCCGTGGCCCCCGAAGAACGGGTCCCCTCTCCGCGACCTCCGAGCCCAGACGTCCTCCGACAGTTTTTCCTCCCGTCAGCGACCCCTGCAGAAGTCCCGAACCCTTTGGGGGGCAAAAAATTCACCTCCACAACAACCACCCCGACAAGCGAGGCCGCTTAGCAAACGCACCCAAAGCAGGAATCGAACGGGGCAGGGCTGTTTAGTATACGCCCAGGGCCGCATAGTAAACGCCAATTGTCCGGCCCGGGTGGCTGTTACTCCCTTGACCCTTCCCCTCCTCCTCCTCCTCCTCCCTCCTCCTCCTCCTCCTCCTCCTCCTCCTCCTCCCTCCTCCCTCCTCCTCCTCCTCCTCCTCCTCCTCCTCCTCCTCCTCCTCCTCCTCCTCCTCCTCCTCCTCCTCCTCCTCCTCCTCCTCCTCCTCCGCCTCCTCCTCCTCCTCCTCCTCCTCCTCCTCCTCCTCCTCCTCCTCCTCCTCCTCCGCCTCCTCCTCCTCCTCCTCCTCCTCCTCCTCCTCCTCCTCCTCCTCCTCCTCCTCCTCCTCCTCCTCCCCCGGGGCCAGCTTTGACCCCCCCGGCTCCAATGTTCACGGCCCTGGGGCCTGGCGACGGGCCCTTCTCTCCACCCATGCCGGCCCGGGGAGCCTGCTGGCGGGCACTCCTTGGGGGGCCGCCGCCTCCCGCGCTAGAGACGCGGAGCAGCGAGCCGAGGCAGCACTCGAAAGTTAAAAAATGCGAAGCGTTTTGCATAATGCGGGATGACGGTTGCTAAAGAAAATGGGAGAGAACAATTAAAACAATAGTTTTCTGCTATTTCTGCACAACTTTCTGACTGGAGGAGAACGATAAAAAACATAGTTTTCCAGCCCGCGGCCGGTTTTTTCTGATCGTCATCCCGGGCGCCGCCGCGTGAACACGACCCCCGGTCAAATATTAATCGTCATCCTCCATTACCCGCCTGAGGGAGGCAAGAATGAGTGTTCTTGTTCGCCGGCGGCGAGGCAGAATTGCTGCACCGGCCGTCGGGCTACACGGGGCTGCCGAAGAGCGCATTGCCCAGCGTGCAGGGAGATGAGACTGAGACAGACGGGGCGGCCGCGGAGGAGGGGAGAGGAAGGGGGCACTCAAAGGCGGAAGACTTCCGTCCTGAGTGCGCTGGCGCGGCCAGCCTCGGCGAGAATGAGTAAGCGCACGCCCCTGCACCGAAGATGGCGCCTGGCCTCGCCTGCGGCCAAGGCGAAGACGAGGGGCAAACAGTTCGTGAGCAGCCCTCTCGGGGAGACGTTCAGATTATCCTGGCGAAGGACCCAACCATGAAGCTCCCTATGGGGCAACGAAGCGCTGCACTGGGTGGGGGGACGCTGTACTGAGTGGGTGGACACATGCGGACGCTCCCTGGACGCATGCGGACGCTCCCACTGGGCGCTTCGGTGGAGCTTCCGATGGGGCCACGAAGCGCTGTAATGGGTGTAAAAATGCAACATTGGGTTTCGGGGACGCGTGCGGACGGTGGCTCTGAGGCCTTCGGTGGAGCTCCCTATGGGGCCACGAAACGCTTTACTGGGCGGGAGGAAATGCCAAAACAAGTTTCCGGGACGCACGCGGACGGTCCCACTGGGCGCTTCGGTGGTTCTCCCTATGGAACCACGAAGCGCTGCACTGGGCGGGTGAAAACATTGGGTTTTCTGGACGCATGCGGACGGTGGCACTGAAGCATCCGGTGGAGCTCCCTATGCGGCCACGAAGCGCTGTGCTGGGTAAGTGTAAATGCCACATTGGGTTTTTCGGAACGTTTGCGGACAGTTCCACTGGGGCCTTCGGTGGAGTTCCCTATGGGGCCACGAGACGCTGTACTGGGTGGGCGAAAATGCCAAATTAGGTCTTACGGGACGCATGCGGACGGTCCCACTGGTGGTTTCGGTGAACCTTCTTGTGGGGCCACGAAACGCTGTACTGGGTGTGCGTGACGCACGCGGGCGGCAATATTGGAACCTTCGGTGGGGCTCCCTATGGGGCCACGAAACACTGCACTGGGTGGGTGAAACGCAAGGAAGTGGGTGAAACGCAGGGAGCAGGGGGAGGAGGGCCACGAAACGATGTACTGGGCGGGGGGGACGCATACGGGCGGCAACACTGGGACGTTCGGTAGGGTTCCCTATGGGGCCACGAAACACTGTACTGGGTGTGCGGGACGCATGCGGCTGGCAGCATTGGGACCTTCGGCGAAGCTCCCTATGTGGCCACGAAACGCTGTACTGGGTGGGTGAAACGCAAAGGAAAAAAGGGGGAGGAGGGCCCCTAAACGCTGCACTGGGCGTGCGAGACGCACGCGGACGGCAGCACTGGGACCTTCGGTGGGGCTCCCTATGGGGCCACGAAACACTGACTGGGCGTGCGGGACGCATGCGGGCGGCAGCGTTGGGACCTTCGGTGGGGCTCCGTATGGGGCCACGAAACGTTGTACTGGGTGGGTGAAACGCAGGGGGCAAGGGGAGGAGGGCCCCTAAACGCTGTACTGGGTCTGCGGGACGCATGCGGCGGGCAGCATTGGGACCTTCGGTGGGGCTCCCTATGGGGCCACGAAACACTGTACTGGGTGGGTGAAACGCAGGGAGCAGGGGGAGGAGGACCACGAAACGCTGTACTGGGTGTGCGGGACGCATGCGGCCTGCAGCACTGGGACCTTGAGGAGGAGGAGGAGGAGGAGGAGGAGGAGGAGGAGGAGGAAGAGGAGGAGGAGGAGGAGGAGGAGGAGGAGGAGGAGTGAGCTGCAGCAAGGGCCAGCCTCAAAACGAGGAGAGGCCGGTACGCCCGAAATTGACCTGCCGTCTGCCGCAGTCCTGCTTTCAAAACTCGATGGCGCCAGCGGCCGATCCAAAAGACCAGCCTTCAAGAAGAGAAAACTGGTCATCCCCTCATCCCCAAGCACTCGGAAATCCCCCGCGAGCGCGGCTCCAGCCAGAACGAATTTGGCGAACAATCACAATGACGGAGACGAGAGAAGAGGCAGCGGCGGCAGCGGCAGGGAGAGCGGAGGAAGGAAATTGACGAGACGAACACATAGCACAGGCCACCGACCGACCTCCTGCACGCACCTGCCCAACCGTGGAGTTGCACCCTCGTGGAGGAGTGAAGCGGAGAGCAAGCCCGCCCTAGCAGGATTAGCCGGCGCACCGCCTCCGGAGGCAAGAGGGCGAGGAACGAGATGGAGGGGCGTAGCTCCAATCGACTGTTGGGCGCGGCGCGCCCCGAAGTCCATCGGACACGCGGTCAGGACACTGAGGGCAAAAGCCTGCACCGCGGCACAGCCAAAATGCGTGGCGGCATGCAGCGTTGAATCCTGGCGCGCCGATCCGAAACACGGTCCAGATCACGCGGGATCGACACAGCAGTGCAGCGCGCGCTGCCTGTCGTAACGGCGGCGGCCGGGTACGATCGTTGCCAGAAAGGAAGGAGGGGCAGGAGGGGGGGGGAGAGAGTCCAGGAGTCCGGCGCAAGCTATCGTGTCCACTCAAATGCTTCTGCTACACGCGATGAACTGCTCAAATTCCCGCCCAGGGCCGGCTACGTAGTTTCGACTCCACGGGGGCACAAGGCGGCGGACCAATCGCGCTCCCCTCGAATCGAGAGCGCAAAGGCGCAAGCTATGATACAGAGCCTGGGCGATACGAAATTGGAGCAACATGTTATCACGCTCCTGTTGTCATCCATCCACTACTGCTGCATTTCCAGAAAAAGAAGAAATAGTGAACGCGCGCACCCCGCCCAGACCATTACGTGGGCAGCCAGGAGCCAGGACTTCATCAGCGGCGGTGCGGACGGGCAGACGCAGTAGCAACAGCGGCATGGCGTGGCGGAGCGCGCGCGGGCGCGCGGCACTCGCCCGCGAATGCCCGCGCCAGCGCGCCCGCAGCGGCGCGCCCCCGGACAAGCTCTAAGCTAGCGTGGTGGAGCGAGTCGGCCTTCAGCGGGCCAG
>CAUYUJ010021933.1:50000-60000 GCA_963575745.1 Prorocentrum cordatum | reverse complement strand
TTCTGGACCCTCCCCGGAAAAGCAATCAATCGTCGCTTGCTTCAGCGAGGGGGACCTCGAAGACTGGACGGGCGACCGGCTGATTTTTCTGATATCCCTGGTGCCTGCTGACCCGCGTTCGCCCGATGCGCTTGCACGCTTATGCGCAGGAGTGGGAAAGGAAGGATGATTTTTTCACGCGCGAAGGTCGTTTGAGGAACTAAGGAGCGTCCCCATGACATGCCGAAGAAGTCGCAGTAGCTCCGAACAAATCAATGCTTGGTAGCTTCCTGAATGCCTGTAGGGCGCCAAGCACTCAGGAAATCTCTGATCGTCGAACTTCGAATCTAGATCCATTGCCTGCGATCGAGGACCTTGAACTTCGAGCCTCAAGCGTGGAACCAAGATCGTCGGGTCATCTCGATGTACTTCGCAGGAAGACGCCGTCTGGGCGTTTCTGGGGCTCTTTTGGGCCGTCCTGGGGCCCTCTTGGGCCGTCCCGGGGCCTTCTTGGGCCGTCTTGGGGGGCTGAGGCCCCCCAGAGGTCTTCTCAAGCCATCTAAGGCCCTCTTGGGGGCCTCCAATGGCCTTCTCGGGGGTCTCCCATGGCTTTCGTGGGTCTCTTTTGGGAGCCTTCTGGGGGCATCTTGGGTTTCTTGCGAGCAGTCTCGGGGCTCTCTGGGGCAGTCTTGGGGCTCTCTTGGGCCAGCTTCAAGCCCTCTGGGGGGCCTTTTGGGCCGTCTTGGGGCGATATCGGGGGCCCATCGGGCCGTCTTGGACACTGCGAAGACCCTAACAGCTGATATGTTAAACTTATACGTTTGCCCGAGGGAATGGGACGATTGTTGTTTCTTCGGGGCTCTCTTAGCAGCCTCTTGGGGCGTCTTGGCATCTACGGTGCCCCTTGGGCTCTGTTGGGGGCCTCTTGGGGCCTCCTGGGGCCTCTTGGGGCGAAAGGTTCGAATTGTCGGTTCGCGTTCCCCTTCTTGGGGCCCATTGGGGGCCGTCTTGGGGCCCTCTTGGGCGCCTATCTTGGGCCGTCTCGGGGCACTTGTGTGCCGTCTTGTGGCTCTCTTGCGCCGTCGAGGCGCCCTCCTTGGGGGCCTCTTGGGCCGTCGAAAACTGATGTCTGAGGCCTCGTGGGCTGTCTTGGACCGTCGCGAGCAGATTCAAAGCCATTGCAACCATACTAGTTGTTTCCCCTCGTGGTTGCCTCGTGGGACTCTTTTTGAAGGCACCTTGGCCGTCTTGCTGCCCTCTTAGGCTGTCTTCAAGCCATGTTAAACCAATGTTGAAACGCTCTTGTGCGGTCTGGGGCTCTCTTGGAGCGCTCCTGGGCCATCTTGGCGCCATCTTGGGCCCTCTCGTCGCCCCCCTTCCCCTCCTTTGACGCGTTCTGGCGCCCCTGCTGGGTCCAAACCGGCCGGAAGACAAATCGGTGCAGATTTGTATCCCTGGGACCCACTACCCATTTATATGTGGATATAGAACACCTGGTTCTGCAACGACAAGTTTCAAAAATGCCTGCGCTCGCGCCCCTGGGAATTCTTACGAAGACCACACGTTTACCTATATGTTTATTCAATTCGGCCAAACGGGCCCCCCGCGCCGCACGTCGAGATCATTCGAACGCCCTTACCCGAGTCTCGGGGGGCACGATCCGTGCCAAATACCACCACACGGGCCATTCGCGCGTCGGCCGCGCACGCATGTCGAACTCCATCCGAAGCCGTCATCGCCGACGCGAGGGCGCCGTCATCGTCGTCGGCGCGATCAGCATCGGCGCCGTCACTGACCTTGCCGTCGTCGTTGCCACCATCGTCACTAACATCGCTACCGTCAGCATCGCTTCTATCGTTGTCGACATTGCTATGATTCCACGCCCGCCCAAGTCGCCGACTCGCACTGAAGTGCCCGCTGCGAAGTGCCCAGCGATCAGCGCCACCGCGGCCGCGTCGGTCGCACCAAACTACCTGGCCGCTGCACGCAAGAGCATGCGCGGGCTGGCGCGGCCGCAGAGATGCACCAGCCAACTCCATGCACTCATGCCAATCGCCGCCGCATGGACTTTGCAAACCAAGTTGCGGGTGGGTGGGTGGAGTGATTGCGCGAGCAGTGGATTGAACTACACACTGCGAACAGAACTCAACTGCTCAACATAGATTGCACCGCATAGGTTGCCCAACTCCGAATGCACCACAACTATTCCACAACGTAAATGGCACACCAAAGATTGCACTACGTAGTGTGGGGTTCCACATCAGTAGGACCACATGCTTTGCTAGAACTCTACTGGTTGGCGCCCGTGCTTGCTAGCATGTGAGTACATGTGTATGTCTGCGCATACACAGTGAGCAACCAGGCGAGCAGCAAAGGGCCAAGGGAGCGCAGGAGCCCGCAAAAAAACAGGGGGTGGCACGACGATGATGGTGGTCGGGCGAGTGGAGGGGACGAGGCCACTCCTCCTCTCACCTCCACAAGCCTCATGTTACCTCTCTTCCATGTCCTCCCCCCTCCTCCAACTCTTACTCCTCTTCCTCCTCCTCCTCCTCCTCCTCCTCCTCCTCCTCTCTTCCTCCTCCTCTCCCCCTCCTCCTCCTCCTCCTCGACCTCATCCTCCTCATGCTCTTCCTCCTCCTCCTTGACTTCCTCCATGTCCTCCTCCTCCTCGTTCCCCAGGGCCCGTCCCCAGGCGATGTCGGAGGCCTTGTGGGCCGTCGTGGTGTGTCAGGATGGGGAGAACGAGAGGGCACCGAAAATAAGGAAAGCACCAAGCGAAAACAATGAGTTCTGCTTCTCGGGGTACTCGGCTGGGGCCTCGGGCTCGCTACGGAGCCTGCCCAAATTGTCGCTCACGACCCCCCTCGGGAGACCATCTCGTGGCCGTCTTGAGGGCCTCGCGGACCGTCTTGGGTGCCGCTGGGGGCGTCATGGAGCCCTACTCGGCCGACCTGGGGCCTTCCTGGGGGCCGCCAGGCGCATCCTGAGGCAGTGTCGGAGGCCTCGTAGGCCGTCGTGGAGTGTCAGAGTGTCGACAAAGAGAGGGCACCGAAAACAATGAAAAGTCATTGCAGAATCAATGATTTTTGCCCCTCGGGACCTTGAGCGACTGAGGCTGGCACGGGGGCCGTCCTGGCGCAGCCTGGCAGCCTTCAGATGCCGTCCAGGCAGCATTGTCGGTGCTCTCGGGGCGAGCTAGACCCAGTCTAGCAGACTGTCATACCAATTGGTGGGTTCTCCGTGCAACCTTAAGGCCACTTGGGGCCCCCCGAGCGGGCCTGGAGCCCCTGCCCACCCATGTGTACCCGGGGTCCCATTTATAGGCCCGCCCGAGGCCTACTCCGATATATATATATATATAGAGAGAGAGAGAGAGAGACAAGTACACATACATATATATATATATATATATATGTGTGTTAATGTGATAATTTATGCATGTATTCATATGTACAGTTGTATACACATATATATATATATTGGTATATATACACATTAAGCATATATAAATACACAGGTGTACACATCTATACGTATGTGCTTATGGATCGGGGGCATATTTACATATGCGCATACATGTATGATTCCCTCTTCCTCCTCCTCATCCCCCCCTCGTCCTCCCCCTCCCCTCATCTTCCTCCTCTTCATGATAATTGTCCTGATCCTCCTCATCCCCAACTCCTTATCCTTATAGATAACTCCTCCCTGTCGCACCCCGAGGTCAGTTCTTAGGGCGGGCCGAGCGTTTCGCCTGAGACTTCCTCACGATGTACGACTCTGAAGCTTAAAAAATGAAAACGGCTTCACAGATGGAGGAGGGGTGGTTTTCAAAATGTTGCTCTCGCATTAGCGCCGCACACATTCGATTTCAAATTTAAAGAGTTTTACGGATTGAGGGCGGGTGGTTTTCAAAATGTAGCTCTCGCTTTAGCGCCGCGCACATTCGTTGTCAAAATTCGCAAGAACTTCACGGATTGAGGACGGGTGGTTTCCAACATGTGGCTCTCGCCTTAGCGCCGCGCACAACATTCGCTTTAAACATTTGCAAGAGCTTCACGGATTGAGAGCGGTTCTGTTTCAAAATGTGGCTCTCGCCATAGCGCCGCGCACATTCGTTTTCAAAATTTCATGGGTTCCCATGGTCAACGTACCAGAAAGGGTGTTTTGGAAGGATTCCGGATTATGCGGATGCAACAACTATGTTGGTTCGCGGTGATGAAGTCCCAAAAATGACGCTCTGTCACGATTCCGGATCGTCAAGACGCAGCAGTCAGGTTGATACGTGGCGTTGAAATCCCGAGGACAACGTTTTGGCATGCATCTTCAAACGGTTGTCTTCCAACGAAGAAGTTCCCTCAATGGGCATGATCCGCTGTGGGGGCATATGAAGAGGAAGCTTGGAGGGAGGGTTTATTCCAACATCGTTTGCTTCCTTCTCCTCCTCCCCCTCCGTGTTCTCCCGCACCGCACCCCCGGCTTTCAGGGCACAACTCTGGCCTCCGGCGGCCATTCGGGACGAAGAGACCCTCGAAACTTCGGGGAGCACGAGATCGTCGGAGATCTCTCCCCTCCCCTTCCTCCTCCCCCCTCCCCCTCCTACGCCCCCGACCAGCCCGCGCCCCCCGCCGCGGCCCGGCCGCGCCCGCTGTGCCCTGGACCCCGCCGCTGGCCGGGTCGGCCTCGGCCTCCTGCGTCGCTCCCAGGGGCGCGCCCGGGGCCCCATGCGGGGGAGGGGCGGGCCCGCAGCAGGAGGAGAGGTCTTGTACTCAGTCGTGTCCTCCCTCGAGCCTCGATCCTCGACCCTCGGGGAGGGGGGAGGAGGGAGGAAGGAGGAAAAGGGAGGAGGAGGGAGAGAGGAGAGACGAGGGAGGAGGAGGAGGAGGAGGAGGAGGAGGAGAAAGTCTAGAGTAATCCCAAGACGCACCAACAATGTTTCAATAAAGCCGTCCCTCCAAGTTCCCTCTTCACAGGTCCCTGCAAGAACATCTGTTCAATGCGGGTAGTGTCCCCTTGGAAGGTAACCGTTCCAAGAGTCCTCAATCGCGCAACGACACAGTTCCTAGGACTTCAGCGCCGCGAGTCAACATGACTCTTGCGTCCTAACAAATCTAAACCGAGCCAGAACACAATTCCAAGGAATTCTCCAGGACGGATCAACTTGACTGTTGCATCCTGACAATTCTCAGTCGTGCCAGAACACGGGTTGAGCCACATTTTGAAAACGGCCGCCCTCCATCCGAGAAGCTGCTCAAAATTTTCAGTTTCAGAACCATTGGATGGTGAAACAACCTCAGGCGGAACGCCCAACACGCCCTACCAACACGTCTGGAAGTACGACAGGGAGGAGTTATGCATGAGGAAAAGAGATGACGGAGAAGGACAAAGACGTGGAAAGGAAGACGAGGAGGTCGAGGGGGAGGGGGACAACGACGACGACGAGAGGAGGGAGAAGGAGGAACAGGCGGGAGCGGAGGAGTGCGAGGAGCGCGAGGGAACGGCGGGCCGCAGGAAGAGGCGGAGAACGACGGCGAGGAAAGGACGACGACGACGACGACGACGACGACGACGACGACGACGACGACGACGACGAGAGGAGGAGACCTGAGATCCCAGGGTTGCATTTTGTTCTCGCGCCCGGCGCTCTCGCATGGCCTCGGGAAGCCCCGGGACCACCACGGATGGGTCACGCCAGAAAAAATCAGACAGATCTCCTCCTCCTCCTCCTCCTCCTCATCCTCCTCCTCCTGATCCTCCTCCTCCTCCTCCTCCTCCTCCTGCTCCTCCTCCTGATCCTCCTCCTCCTCGTCCCAGCGAGCAGGGTCGGCGGCACCGGCCGTCAGGCCTCCGCAGTCAAACCGAGAGATGGGCGCTGGGCATCTGGCCGCGACTTGCTTCGCGTCGCTGCGCTCTGTCGCGGCGTCGGAGCTCGGCTGGACGACGACGGGGGAGCGAGGAGGGCGGTGGCGGCGGGAGGCTGCAGGCCGAGGAGGCTGGGGGGGAGGGAGCAGGAGGGCAACGCCACGGAGGAAGAGGAGGGGGAGAAGGACAACAACAGCAACGAGTATTTCAGATCTAGGGGAACAAAAGATGGCATCAACATAAAAAAACTCGGAGGTCCGCGCAGATTTCTCGGATCGGCGCTGGGGCCCCCTGGCGGCGCCTCCGGCGCCGCCCCTGGCGCGCTCCGCGCGCCAGGGAGGGGGGTCCAGCGCCGATCCGCGAAATCCGCGCGGACCTCCTAGTTGTTTTGTTTATGCCACTTTTTGCTTGTTCCCTTAATATTGTTCGGCCCATACCTTCCTCACTCTTTCGGTTTCGCACTCGGTCCAAACCTGGTGGAAGAGTCCGCGCGGTCCGAACCCTCAGGCCGCCTATCCCCCACCCCCCATCTCACCGCCGCAACGGGCGGCGCCACACCACGAGGGAGGAGGACGGGGAGGAGGTGGAAGCGAACATACGCCGGGGGTTTGAGCCCAGACCCCTGCGGGTACGGAGCGATCCAGGGAGGGATCCCAGAGCGACTTCGCCCCCGGAGGCATCCCTGCCTTCTTCACTCGTTCCTTTTCGCACTCGGCCCAGATGTGGGTGAGGAATCCGCGCGGTCCGAGTCCTCAGGCCGCCGTGCTACCCACCCACCCCCCCGCGATCCGATGGAAGTCGGCCTGAGTGGATCGCCACCGTCTCGCGGGTCGTGGTCCTGCGACCGTGGCCGGGGTCGCCCCCCCCCCAGGAACCCCACCAGCGGCCCACCCGTCCCGAGCAGCGCTTGCGCTGAGAGGCCCCCGTCGCCCGGGGCCTCAGAGCCCCGCGACGCGCGCCACAGGTCTGGGGCCCAGGCGCTGGCGCCGTTGCTCGCTCAAGGCCCCCGCGTGGCAAACTGAACGGTTGGTTGCGGATGCTGCTGCGCCGGAGATGACCAGCCTGGAACGTATCCCTATCCCTAAGATTGACACGCCGAAAGGCGATGACAATCTTAGGGATTCGCCCTCAAAAAATGAGGGAATCCCTAAGATTGGCATCGTGATGAGGAGGTGTCCAGCATGGGGATAGGGACATGCTCCAGGCTGGTAAGGAGAGGGATTCGCAGGAGACGGGCTGAGCAGGAAGACGTGCGGCATGATCAGACGGGCGGCTCGGGCGGGTGGACCCTGACTCACGTTTCCGAGCGTGCCCCCCTGGTGGGTGTATCGCTCTCACCTGCCACGCGCGGTTGGCGCGGCACTCAAACAAGGGCGAGGGAGGGAGGAGGGAAGGCACAAAGGGGGAAGGAGAAGGATGGAGCACGAGACGGTGGCTGGGAACAGAAAAACCTGAGCAGTTCCTTAGGGTGGAGGGCTCAGGGTGGAATCCATATGAGCTTGTGCACCCCGAAAATCCATCCGTTCTGTGATTCGTCTGTTGCAGATTCAAGCCTCGAAAATCAATCAAAACGGCATTTCAGACCTCACCCGTCGCCCTCCACCCAAAGAAAATGCTCGGGAAACATACGGCAGAACCGGACGGTCGGATCGGGCGGGTGGACCCGAACGGGCGGGTCGGGCGAGCGGGCGCAGACGGCCGGGTCGAGCGGGTGTGTCGCTGAAGCGTCAGTCCTGCGTGCATCGCGACGGAATCTCGAACGACAGCGCAATTCTCAAACGAATCGTGAAGAAATCCAATGCGAAAGCGTGACTGCTGAGAGTCGAGGGCGCGGCGTCTCAATAAATTGCCAAGAACTGTCAGGCGAGAGCGCGATTCCGGGATAAATTGCGATGGCGCCCCGCGCTATAGCGCGATGTGAAATACGTGCAGGGAATATACAGCAGGCGCTGTTTTGGCAAACTGGGGGCCAACAGCACGGTCTGGGGCCCAAGAATTTCCCTCTTCACACAAGGTGTGATTGCCGAAAAGGGCACTTCGACAGGAGAAACACAATGGGTGCAGGAGGGGATCAGTAATAAGCAGCAGCAGAAACAACAACAGCAGCAGCAACAACAACATCACTTTTGAAACTTATCGTTACTCGTTGCTCCCTTGTCACTCAACATGACTATATACCCTACGCCGTCGATGTCAACCCTTTCCGCTTTCGAGCATGCCCCCTTTGGGGGTATCGCCCTTGCCTGCCACGTGTTGCTGGCGCGGCCTCTCAAACCAAGACGACATGATGACAGACATAAGGACCCAGCGCGGACCCAAACGGGCGGGTCGGGCGGGCGGACCCAGCGCGATCCGAAAGGGCGGACCAACTGCGCGGGACGTTGAAACGGGCGGGTTTCCACGCAAACGAAAGGGCGGACATCACCAGGCGCCCGCGCAACTTGTCCTCCTGAAGCACGGCCCCCTCCGTGACCAGCAGGGAGATCTGCGGCAATTTCTACCCAGGCACCACTCCAGCCAGTAGCGCGCAACACGTGCACGGTTGGACACACGAACTGTTCAGTTCGCCCGCGTGCAACGCCCCCGTGGACAAGCCGAGAGAAACGCGAAAGTTCCCGCCCAGCCACCGCCGCGCGCGAGGAACACACTCCAAATGCACAGACGGGAGCACGATCTGTGTGCACAGATCACACCACGATCTGCGTAAACGGTGGACCCACACGCGCAAATACACAGTTGAAGACACGAGCTGTGCACACAGATCACGCCTTGATCTCTGCATTTCGGAAAAGTAAACGCTCGCCCCCGGCCAGGGAGGGGTACGAATACACACTTCCCTGGCCCAGGGCGGCCCCTAGGGACTGTAAATGCACTCATACGTGGCCCCGGGCGGCCACCGTGGAACGCGGCGCCAAGGCGGCCCCCAACGGCCCCAAGACGTCCAAAGAGTGCCCAGAGGGGCCCCCCAAAAAAGCCCGACGCCAGTCCGACAACATGACAGATGTCACATGTCCCGGACGCCTAGGCAAACGTAGCTCGAAGCGTCGCCGTTCGGACCGCTGCGCTGGCACGGTGGCGGACCTTGCCGCAGGCACCAAAAACATTACATGTTAGCGCTGCGACTGTGTTTGGCGGCCGGTGCCACCCGCGCTTGGAGTGCGCCCCGACCGTTTGCATTGGCAACGCCCTCTAAATGGCTGGTACGCTGCGCTCGGAGATCGAACGGGCAGTGCAATGCGAACGCGGTCGCGCGGCCCCATCGCTTGCCTCTTTCAAAGCAAGGTGAAAGGACAAGGTGGGACGACAGATGGTGAAGCAGGGATGCAAAGGAGGAAGAGGAGGAGCGAATAATGAGGGCGAGAAGGAATAGGGCGCTCCCCCGCCGGAGCCGCGGCCGCCTTCGACACCATGTGGGGGGTTGAGAAATGATAAGGGAACAAGGAGGAGGACGACGACGGAAAGTGAAAAGGCAGCGGTCCGCAGATATACCGAACGAGTGGGATTCGGGTGGGCGCGTTTTGTTGGGCATTTCAATCCCGACCCTTAGTGAATTAACGAATTCCTCCCAACTGTATCAACACCGTGCCCCCTGTACCCCTCCTATACAACTGCCTCGCAACAGAGGGGCAGTGGATTCCAACAGCCCAATCGGATGAATCTCAGAATGGGCACCAGTCGAGGGATTACCAATAATCATGAGTGAGAAATGAGGATTCAAAGACTGGACAGAGGGTGAGGCTGTGGAGCAGGAGGAAGACGACGAGGAGGAGGATGAAGAGGAGGATGAGGAGGGCGAGGACGACAAGAAGGAAGAGGAGGTGTGGGGGAATGCCCGTCCACTTGGGCTCTGCATCGATCTGCTGAAGCCCATCCCAAATACCATCCTGCCGAGCTGTCCGAGCTTCGTCCAGCCGTGGCCACGAGGGATAACAAGCATCAGGATCCTACCTCCTACGGTCAGGAACTGTCGTTTCAGTGTGTCGCGGCAGCGGCCCCGGCCACACGCTGTGCCCTGCAACCAGATAGCGTGCCGCTCTGCTCTGTGGCGCGGGAAGCTGAGAAAGGCTCGGAACGGTGACGCCTGGGGGCTCGGACGTGGTCCGCGTGTCGCCGAAGCGTGGTGGGCCAGAACCGGCGGCGCGACACGCGAGGCAAAAGTTCC
>CAUYUJ010021933.1:10000-45000 GCA_963575745.1 Prorocentrum cordatum | reverse complement strand
CATCAGCATCGCCATCCTCATCAGCATCAGCATCGTCATCATCATCATCATCATCAGCATCATCACCATCGTCATCAGCATCATATCATCATCATCATCATCATCATCATCATCATCATCATCATGCTTAGGTTCCAACTCCTCCTGCTCCTCCTCCTCCCCCTCCTCCTCAACCTCTGTCCTCGTCCTCCGCCTCTGTCCTCCCCCATTATCATGTTTCCCCTCCTTTGCTTCATCCTCCTCCTCTTCCTCCTGTTTTTCCTCCATGGTCCTTCAGCTCCTCCTTCCGCACCATCCTCACCCTGCTCATGCTCATGCTGATCCGCCACCTCCAACTCATCCCATGTACGCAAACACCGTTTTCTGATTGCGCAGAAAGCGATGGTGTCCGTTCGACGCTGTCTCTCGCCAGCCGCCGCTCTTTACACGGCCATGACTATGCCACGATGGTATCGTCACTATTATTGCGACAGCCCTCGCCCACTGCGCCGCAAGAAACTGTAAATGTAGGTTGACGGCCGAAAAATCGAACCTACAAGGGTTCCCGTACGTAGAAGGAGGAGATGAAGAGGGTCGCGGAGTCCTTATTTCCAGGACGCTGCGAATGAGGCAACGCGAGATGTTTCACCAATACTTGAACCGATACGTCAGCGGTGGAAAACGATATAATGGTGAAATGAGCGTACTGCACACACACATACACACACACACCGTCCCGAACTCCGCCCACTCCACACGGGCCTCGGGCCCGCGGGAGACGAAGGCGAGGCTGGGGAGCAGAGGCGTGAGGTCCACCCAAAACACCGTCATACCCACCGCACCTCCAAAGGAGGCCGTCTCGGCCACGCAGGGTAGTTAGGGGAGTCTACCCGTCTACCTGCCTTGAGCGGGCCTAGGGTGGGCCCCAAAAAAACGCACCGGCACTCCTGGATGACTCCCCGTCACCACGGGGGACGAGGCTAGGCGAGCAAGGGAAAGAAGAACAAATGGAACAAACAGCGCCGCGTCGCAGGATGCGGGTGCTTCCACCAGCGCACAAAGATTCGTGCGCAAAGCAGCTACAATATAAAAGAAGCGTCATTCACTGGGCTCTCCAGGCCCGAATTCAACTTGGTAGTAGCAAAGATGTTACGACATCTTCGAACAGTTTGCATGCGATCAAATTTTTTCGACCGCGGATCAAGGAAAGTAGCGGTAAAACGTATGACGACAGGCACTCCAAGCCTGAACCATGCACGGTGATCGTCAAAAACAAAAAGTGAATATCTGATGGCGCCATAAAAAGACAAGTCATAGAAATCATGCTTTGCATATGTCGTACTCTGTGCTTCTGGCTTCCCATAAAAAGAAATCTGATGTTCGTTGCGATAATATTGGCGACGGGCGACCTGCCTGGGTGCACGCATGCCCTTGATGTTTGCAGAACTAAGTCGGGCACTGATGGCGGGCATTCTGCCAGGGTGCGTTTATGCCCATAATGCCATGAGCTAGCAAAATATAGAATGTCGTAGAGAATGCAGCTTCAAAACGTTAGATTATCAATGCCACAGCAACGTCGGACGACAGATGGTACGAACGCCACAAGATACGTAACGACATCATATCAACAACAATTCAATCAACGAAACACAGATAGGTCATAGTATGCGAAATCCCAAATGCGATTGCCACGATTGTCAAATGTCCCAAGAATTCGAGTCGCAATATTACCAAGCCCCAAAAAAAAACCACGTTCATTCTCATCGATCGAAATCCAATTGTTCAGATAGTACGACCAGTAGCGGTATGCGTTGTCGCGTCGCTGTAGTGCTCGGAATTTGTTGCCCCGCCACTCCAGTCCGCGCTGCTAGGAGCAGGGCCACCTGAAGACGCCGAGCCCGACGAGGAGGCATCGCCCATGGCAGGCCCATCTCGGCGCGGCGGTGGAGGGGAGGGTGACGGGGTAGAGCGGGGGTCGGCGACCGGAACACTCCCCTCGCCGAAGGCTTTGCCCCCCGCAGTGGTCGCAGTAGCGCGATGCCTTGCTCTGAGCTGCGCGAATGTCACACGGCCCTGGCCCGTTTCGCCGATCTGGAGGGCGTCTGCGCACATGCATATTGCAAATGTGCTCATCGAAATTGGCTAGGAGGTCGGTGCAAGCTATTGTGTCCGTCTGAATTTCGGGCGCTCTATCCTGGGCCAGCGTCTCATTCCGCTCGCAGGCGTTCCCGCCGGCGCTCAACTCGCGACCAAGATCACGGAAGGCCTGATCAGGGATTGCGCGAGCGCTGTCGGTGGCAAGATCGGCGGAGAGAGAGTTGCATCCCTTATCGGTCGCCTGATCGGGGAGATAGATCGCCCATTAGTATGTCTCTCGGAGATCTGCGCGCTGAGGCAGTGCCAGGATGCTCGGCCATGATCTGCTTGGTCTGCTCCGCGAGGGCCGTCTCCGTCACAGCCATCTCGTCATCCTGCAGGCTATCATCGCTATCAGCACGGAGTACTTCGACAATTTGTTCCTGGGTGGGTGGGGAGCAGCAGACGCGGAGCTTCCAGGGTCATACTTGGGCCTGGAGACTCAAAGGGTCCCTCGGCATCGATCTCTGCCGACGGGCGCGGAGGACGTCTGCCGTCAGCCGCGGAGATAGATGCGCCAGGTTGTCGCGCGCGCTCGGGGCTGTCGCCCGGCCGATCCTGCCACAACGTGACTGTTGACTGCAGATGTCCCTGACGCGACACATCGGCCGCAATTGGGCCGCCCCGCAACATTCGCACTGCGCAGAGCCTCGGGCGATTAGAACCCCATAAGCTGTGGCGCGAAGGATCTTCGACAACACGCGCACGCAAGCGGGCGGAGGGGCCGAGAGAGGGAAAACGCAGGCATGCGGCATCAGCAACAGGCCTGACAGTCTTAGCGGTCTACGTTGTCCTCTCGGTCTCCGGGCTGCGAGCGACGTCAGGCGCGGGGTCAGCGGGCGGCCGAGGTCGGCCAATTAGCGTCGCGTCGCGAGCTGGCGGCGCAGACGCGGGCGCGCCCACCTCCGCTAAATCGCCAAACGTCAGATCGCTCTCAGGTGGCGCGGGCGCAGGCGCGCCCGCCGGCGCAGGATCACAATGCGCCATTTCGCCCACTGGGGGCGCAGGCGCAGGCGCGCCCGCCGGCGCGATGGCATTACCCACGCAACGTTTGCACAAGACAGGATACGTCATGTCCATTATGTCGCGCACTTCGAGATCGTCGCGCTATAGGTAGCGCGGTGCACGACTGAGGCGGTGAAATCCGTTCAAGATTGTCGGAGTCGAGTTTTGGGGCTCGGTTATTGACAACGACCCTGCACCATTGACCACGCGGGCCCTGCAGTAACTAACCCACTTGATGACCCACGATTTGACGGAAGCCGTCGTCTTGCACCAGCTGACCAAAATATGGTGCTGATGGGCAGTCATCCAGCGCAAGGGCTGAGCTGGATGAACAATGTGCGGTAGCTTCAGGTGGATGCGTTCATTGACGATCCTGTGACCGTTGGCTAATTCCAATATGTGTTCGCGTCCTCGGCGCACGTCAGTGGTTCCACGTTGCAAGAGGTCGGCCGCGTCCTGGATGCGGGGCGGAGCTACTGTCCAGGATTTATGTCCGTGACAACGCTGCAATGGACCGCGTCGCCGCAGTGGACTCGGTAGCGGGCGCTGCCACCGACGCCGGGCTGTCGTCGGGCGGCAGGGCTGGCGCCGCGGTAAGTCTGGACGGGGCGGCAAGGTTATCGCGCCGCTTCTGCGCCTCGAGCCGGCAGGCCTGGAGCGCCTCGGCGCTGTCCTGCAGCCGCCTGGCGGGCAGCTGGTCGGGCGCAACAACGGGGTCGCCCTGGCTGGCTTCGGAATGCGATTTTGCCAATTGCCGTTTGGGCACCGCGTAGGTGATGACGTCGACGTTGCCGAGGTCGAAACGCAGGCGCCGCGGTTGTTGGCCTGCGACGACCAAAGTCTTTTCACGGATCACGCACGCGCGGTGCCGCCGTCGAGCGCGTCGCGCTGCTGCAGGGGGCCGGGGCCTGTAGCGCGTCGAAGGCGACCGTTCGCTGCCGCTGCTGCCGCTGCCGTCGCGCGCGCGAACGCCCCCGACTGCCCCTCGGCTGCCGCGCCGCGAACGAGAACGGAATCGACGCAGGCGCCGCGCACCCCATCGCAAATCCATCGGAACCCGATCAATCCACCTGCGGCCCCCCGGACTCCGCGAGCCCCGGCGCCCCCCCGAGGAGCGCCGGCTGCTCTCCGAACGTCCAGGGGGGGGGCGTCGCGCTGCGGCTGCCCTGACTGCAGGCGCGGCTAGGGCTCCTCTCGGGGGCCTCGGTGTCAGACGCGATGCGGGCGCAGCGGCAACCGCTGCCCAACTCGCAGCTTTTGCCTGGGTCGGCAAAAATGCTGCACTTTTCAACGCGAGGCCATCTGCACCAGCCTTGTCGCGGGCAGATGCCGCGTTTTGCGGGGGGAAAAAGTTTTCGGCGCCTCCACCTTTGGGCGGCCGTTGCGCGCCTCGCCCCGTGGAGGATCGACCCCGGCGGGCATCCGCGTCGGCCAGCGACGCGCGCCCGCGAGGTCGCGGCGTGGAACGGCTGCCGAAGCCAGCGCGCAGCAGTGCGCACCGTTCGCCGTTTTGCGACGACCTGCCATGCATGCTGCGCATGCGGCCAATTCGCGACAAGTCGTCTCGTTCTTGAGGTTGGGTCGGTCACGCTCGAGTCGGCGCACCTCGACTTTGGCCAGAATACGTTCTCACAGCCAATCGCATGTGCGATTGGGGCCCATCTTCATCTTGTCGTAGTCGCGCGTGTCTTACTTCATCCATGGGTGTATGCGGATCTGCGCATGGAACAATGACTCGAGAATATTCGTGCCGGGTAGGTCACTGCACTCCACAAGTAAATTGCCCCAATCCCCCCCAAAAAAACGTTGGATGACATCGCCCCGCATGCGAATAAGTTGTAGACGTTCAAAATCGCGCAGCGCGTCGTCGACGTCAGTGACCTTCTAAGATTGCAGCACCGTCCAATAGATCTGCCTGCCTATCAAGATGCGACCGGCTTTGTGCTCCTGAGCTTCGAGGTTCTCCACTATGCAACGGAGCTCCGTATTAAGAACGACCGATAGTCCAGCGGCGAGCTTACAATCGATGCTCTCGAAATCGCCACTGCCTTGTAAGTCCTAAAATGTAGCGTCAGGTTGTCCAGCAGCATAGAGGATTTTTCATGCATTGGCAGGGCGTCCGGAGGCGCTGCCAACATGTTCCCTGATCATTTGTTGCCACTCATGTAACTGAGTAATCCGTGGCAGTTGAGGAATACGCACAGTATCTGGTTCCTGGATATGGGTGGCGCCACCAAGACAACACGGTGATCTATAATGTGGCGGAAGTGGTGGTGCCAGCGATGGTGCACACACAGGAGATACTTGACGTGTCTGTGTTGAGGCGGCTGCAGAGGCGGTCCCTGGTGACGTACGTCGCGGTTGTCCTGTGCGGATGTTGCCATCGGCGAGGCTCGGGGCATTATCGGTGGCGGGTCCTGGCGGCTGCGAAGGGCAACTGACTTTCTTGGGAGATCTGGGTGAGTCGTACCGTAACTGCACGTGGTCCGCCGCCTTCCTTACCTCGGCCATCTCTGCAGTGAGGGGGCCGAAATCACACAATCGGACTTGCTTGGAGAGGACACAAAACCCTTTCCGAGAGCCGCGTTGCCACAGAAATGCAAGAGGCACGGGTCGCAAGACACAGGACACGAGGGCACCCTTGATCTGGCAGGGTCGACCTACGAATCCGGGCCGCCTGTAAACCGAAGTCGGGGTGCCACTCTGGGTCCGTACAACATGCAACTCAGCCAGTGCAGCCTGCATTTCAGGCAACTGCTGCTCGACCGTGGAGACTCGATGCACCCGTCCCCCTTCTGCATCGAGACGCTGAGCATTAGCCAAATCGGCAGTGCACAGATCGCCGTGCAACTCGGACGTGGTTGTGGTATGCTGGGGATGGAGGTTGGCAGTTGTCACATCAACTTGATCACGAGGCGCAATGAGGTCATCACGGAGCTGTTGGTCCGTAGTCCCATGTACATCAGTAGCTGGAACCTGCCGCACTGTCAAGAGCTCATCGTGTAGTGCCCATGGCAGCGGCTGTGCCCGTGTCCATGACGCTCATGTGTTGGGCCTCCACTCGGAGGAAATAGTCGTGGAACGTCTGAATTGCAGTGGCATCGGAACTTCGGTGTGACTCCATGCGGTCGACATGATACTGGACCCGGGTGAGGATCGATCGATCTTCAGCGATCCGACCGTCGACAAGGGCAAGGGCGTGGTGTAGATTTTGCCTTTTTGTGTTGCTGTATGCGCAATGTAAGACCCGACACTTGTTGGGTCGTGTAGATTTCAACCTGGTTAGGCTCGGCCAGATCACGGGCCGAAGGCGATGCGTGCGATGCAATGTCGCGCCGCAGGGAGCGTTGCCGGGAGCGCCTCTGCGAGGGGCTGCGGCGATTGTGCCTACTGGGAAACTGGATGTGATACCGTTCAGGGGCCCTTCGCTGAGATGTCCATCCAATACGATCTTCAACGACACGCGCGTGATCACAGACGGAAGCCATAGTGGGGGACATGACATCTTCTCAACAGCGGAGGCGCGCGAAAGCGTTGTCACAGGACGTTTCTCTGGCGCCGCCGCTGCGGGTGTCTCCGCCGGCGAAGGTAGGAGAAGAAAAAGATGGAGGCGAGGCGAATCCAACGATGACTCCGAGGCCAACAGCTGGTGCTTCCACCGGCGCGCGGGCACAATCATAGGCGGCGCCAGGAAAGGTATTGGACGGACCAGGCGCCGGAGCTTGATGTGAGGGCCCAAGCGCGTGAGTGGATGCGCGCGCAAGCGGCGGTGATGGCGAGTCAGGAATGATCTCCTCGAGCGCGGCCACGAGCGACGCGGTGCTGCCGTCGCCTCGAACTGACATAGCGGTATCTTCGATCCTCTCGCCCTCTCCGTGTGGTCGCTGCGCCCACACTCTGTCGAAGACCCTGCACGCATAGAGGCCCTCTTCCCAGTGGGGTCCAGGGCCAAGCGGCGGAGGCAAAGACGAAGCGGTGCGTCGCAACGGAAAGCGTAACATCCGCCGATCCGCAATGAGTTTCTGAGAGCGGGGACTTGAGCTCGCTCAAGCTTCGCTCTGCAGGGGGGGGGGGGGGGCGCACATTAATTTCGACGTCATTTCCGACGTTTTTCGGTACCCGGGGACAGGGGGGTATAGAGAACTCCATATCCGGAGCCCAGACCGCCCAAGATCGCTCCCCCCCCCCGATCGGCGGCACTGGCCGGAGGCCAGCCCAATAATAGGCTGGTAACCTGTGGATGTAGGTTGATGACCAAAGAATCGAACCTACAAGGGTTCCCGTGGGTAGAGGTAGGAAAGGAAGAGGGTCGCGAGTCCTTTTTTCCAGGGCGCTGCGAATGAGGCAGCGCCAAATGTTTTACCAACACGTCAGCGGTAGATAAGGAGAAATGGTGACATGAGCGGACTTCACACACAGAAGAAGCCCGAGCAGAACACGAGGACGATGGCGGATGAGGAGGAGGAGGAGGAGGAGGAGGAGGAGGAGGAGGAGGAGGGAGGACGAGTAGGCCGACGACGATGGCGACGACGACGGTAACGACAACGACGACGAGGACGAGGACGAGAACGAGAAGGGCGACCGGGAGGCCTACTTCTCAACCTCGAGGCAAGATCGGGGCGACGAGCGGGGCGACGAGCGGGGCGTCAGCCCGGTGAATCGTCGAGGCTCATCTGCGACAGCGGCACCTTGATTATCTCCAAGTGCGGGCTGTCCTCACGCGCCTTGCGCAGCCACTCGCCCTTGATGGGGGCGCTTAGCTCCAGGCGCTGGCGGTCGGAGCTCCTCCCGAGAGGAGGTTCATAAGAGCGAGGTCTTCCTGTGAACGATTAGGATTGATCAAGTATGAGTAACGGCGAGGTCTTCACAGGACCGATTAAGAACGATGCCTTTGTAAGAGCAAGGTCATCGTAAGAACAATATCTTCGTAAGCACAAGGCTTCCGCAAGAACAGCCGAGCGGCAAATCCTGCTTCTGGGAGGTCTTCGCAAGAACAACTGGAGACTACGAAACTCGATCAGTGGGACACGAAGCCGGACCAGGCCAGAAAAAGCCCAGGATGAAGCTGGAGGAAGCGGGCAAAAGCCGGATGGCGCGAGGCTGTGCTGGATCAGGTCAGTGCTGGTCTACGGATGTACACCGGTGCCGAGGCTGCCATATCCAGGGAACTCCATCCTGATCGAGGCTCGAGGGCAGAGGCCTCGAGGCGACGGGAGGATCACCCGACGACGCCGGGGATCGAGGGGGAGGCCTCGAGGCTCGAGGGCCCGACGACGCCGAGGATCGAGGGCAGAGGCCTCGAGGCTCGAGGGCAGAGGCCTCGAGGCGAGGGGAGGATCGCCCGACGACGCCGAGGGTCGAGGGGGAGGCCTCGAGGCTCGAGGGCAGAGGCCTCGAGGGGACGGGAGGATCAACCGACGACGCCGAGGGTCGAGGCCCGAAGGCCAGGCTCTCGCTCCGCCGCTGGGGGGGGGCGGGGGGGTCCGTGGAGCGGCCTCCGACGGACCTCGGCGACCGCGAAGAGGCCCTCCTCCTCCTCCTCCTCCTCCTCCCTCCTCCTCCTGCCTCCTCCGCCTCCTCCTCCTCCTCCCCCTCCCCCTCCCCCTCCCCCTCGCCCTCCTCCTTCTCCTCCACCTCCTCCATTCCTTCTCCTTATAGATAACTCCTCCCAGTCGCACTCCCGAGGCCCCCTGAGACTTCCTGACCATTTATGACTCCGAAGCTTAAAACATAACAGCCGCTTCACAGATGGAGGGCGGGTCGTTTTCAAAATGTGGCTCTCGCCTTGGCGCCGCGCACATTCGTTTAATAATTGCAAGCGCTCCACGAATTGAGGGCGGGTCCTTTTTTCAAAATGTAGCTCTCGCCTTAGCGCCGCGCACATTCGTTTTGGAAAATTGCAAGGGTTTCGCATATTCCCATGATCAGCGTACCAGAAGCGGTGTTTTGGAAGGGATCGGGAGCATGCGGGCGCAACAATTATGTTGATGGGCTGTGTTGAAATTGCAAGAATGGCATAATGGTACGGTTCTGGATCGTCAAGACGCAGCAGTCAGGTTGATGGGTGGCGTTGAAATCCGGAGGACGACAATGTTTGGCATGCTTCAGGGTCTTCAAACTGTTGTCTTCCACCGAGGCAACTCCCTCAATAGAAATGAACCGTTGTAGGGGCCTATGAAGAGGGAGCTTGGAAGGAAGGTCAATTCCAACATCGTTGATGACTCCTCTGGCCACTCAACATCGACCGAGTCTGGGTCGGCGGCGGCGTTCCACGTCGAACGCCAGCGGCAGGGTCGCCGCCGGTCGACACGACCCGAACATACTGTAGCTGCATGTTTCTTCTATCCGAAGGCCCTCAAAACGGAGGCCCGCCACCCCCCTTCCGATGGCTTCCGCTCCACTGTGGGGGTCTCTGCACCTCCAGAGAGCCTCAAAGGGGAGGCCCGCCCATCATGCTGATGACCCTCCCAGTCTGGAGGCGTGTTCCATCCAGTAAGCCGCTGCGAACGCCGAGGCACGATCCAACATGTCAGTGAAAAAACGCACGGAGAGCGGACGCTCCTCCGACCACTCCAGCTCCCCATTATACCTTTGCGCATTTCTTGTCAATCGCTGGAGCAATGCAACCCAGGCCGTTCCTTTCCAAGGCGAGACTCCTGCCTAAACTGCAGATAGGGCGTTGGTATATCAAGGGGGCGCCAGTTGAAGTGGAAAGGAACTGTAAGGACTTATGAAGGCCTTCGGGCCAGACCGATGCATTGCAACACATCGTTCATGCACCTTGGGATTACTCTAGTACTCCTCCTCCTCCTCCTCCTCCTGCTCCTCCTCCTCCTCATCATCATCATCCTCCTGCTTGGTGAGGCGATTGCAGTCGATGCACGTGAGAGCTTGGCTGATCCACGCGTTGCCGAAGTGTTACAGCTGTCTCCTCCTTCTCAAATGGTGGCACAATTCGCTCCAACGGAACCCCGTTCACGCCTTTTATCGCCAAGCGCAGTCACCCTCTGCCTAGCCGCCGACGCTAAAAGTGCGTTTGTGTATATATATATATATATACATATACATTCGTTGGCGGCGAGGCAGAATGGCTGCACCAGCGATAGAGCTAAACGGGGGCGCCGGGAAGCGAATTGGCTGGCGTGCAGGAGAAGGAAGAGGACGGACAGGGCGGCCGCGCAGGGGGGAAGAGTCGGGGCCGCTCGGAGACGGAAGACTTCCGTCCTGAGTGTGCTGGCGAGACCGTGGACACGCACATGCCTTCGACATACAGCCGGCCCGTGTTATCATCGGAGGCTGGGGGGTGAGATCGAAGTGGAACGGAGAGCCCCCCACCGGGAAATCGGTTTAGGTTTCGTGTTCGTGCGTGCCGTGCGTGCGGGCGAGGCGAAGCTGCGTGGGCGGGCGAAAGGAAAATCTCCTATGGCTGAGGCGCGGCCAGACCAAATGATTCTCGGGTGTCCCGCTTGTGGCTGGGCCCCGGCCAGACCAAATGATTCTCCCTCCGGCAGGCGGTGGCCCGCGGTGTCCCGCCAGTGTCCCGCCGGTGTCCCGCTGGTGTTCCGGTGTCCCGCTGGTGCGAAAACGATAGTGAGACCGATGACGAAATCGACTGTGAGATCGATAGTGAGATCGATAATGAGACCGATAGTGAGATCGATCGTGAGATCGAAAGTGAGATCGATCGGAGGTTGGGGGGTGAGATCGAAATGGAACGGAGAGCCCCCCACTGGGAAATCGGTTTCGGTTTCGTGTTCGTGCGTGCCGTGCGTGCGGGCGAGGCGAAGCTGCGTGGGCGGGCGAGAGGAAAGTCTCCTGTGGCTGAGGCGCCGCCGGACCAAATGATTCCCCCCCGGCAAACGGGGCCGCGCAGTGTCCCGCTGGTGTCCCGCTGGTGTCCCCGTAAGTCTCCTGTGGCTGACACGCGGCCAGACCAAATGTTTCCCGAACGTGGCCGCGCGGTGTCCCGCCGGTGTCCCGCCGGTGTTCCGGTGTCCCGCTGGTGCGAAAACGATAGTGAGACCGATGACGAAATCGACTGTGAGATCGATAGTGAGATCGATAATGAGACCGATAGTGAGATCGATCGTGAGATCGAAAGTGAGATCGATCGGAGGTTGGGGGGTGAGATCGAAATGGAACGGAGAGCCCCCCACCGGGAAATCGGTTTCGGTTTCGTGTTCGTGCGTGCCGTGCGTGCGGGCGAGGCGAAGCTGCGTGGACGGGCGAGAGGAAAGTCTCCTGTGGCTGAGGCGCCGCCGGACCAAATGATTCCCCCCCGGCAAACGGGGCCGCGCGGTGTCCCGCCGGTGTCCCGCTGGTGTCCCGGTAAGTCTCCTGTGGCTGACACGCGGCCAGACCAAATGTTTCCCGAGCGGTAAACGGGGCCGCGCGGTGTCCCGCCGTTGTCCCGCCGTTGTCCCGCTGGTGTCCCGGTGTCCCGCTGGTGCGAAAACGATAGTGAGACCGATGACGAAATCGATTGTGAGATCGATTGTGAAATCGATAGTGTGATCGATAGTGAGACCGATCGAGTGAGATCGATGGTGAGATCGATTGTGGGATCGATAGTGAGAGCGATAGTGTGATCTATGGTGAGATCGATTGAGTAAGATCGATAGTGATATCGATCGATTGAGATCGATAGAGAGATCGATAGAGAGATCGATAGTGAGATCGATGGAGTAATATCGATAGTGAGATCGATGGAGTGATGTCGGCAGTAAGATCGATAGTGGGATCGAAAGCGAGATCGAGAGTGAGATCGACCGTGAAATCGATCGAGTGAGACCAATAGTGAGATCGATCGAGTGAGATCGATAGTAAGGTCGATAGTGAGATCGATCGTGGGATCGATAGTGAGACCGATAGTGAGATGCAAATCGAAATGCAGATCGAAATGCTCCCAAGAGGCACCCAAGAGGCCCCCAAGAGCCCTCCAAGAGGCCGCCAAGAGCCTCCCAAGAAGTCCAAAAGACGCGCCCAAACGGCCCCCCAAGCAACTGCAAAATGAACGAAAAAACGTACTATTTCATAAGTTCCCCGGGGGAGACTGGTACCAAGGCGCCAAAGAGCGAAGGGTGACGTAAACAACTCGACACCAAGGCTCCCAAGAGCGAGCGGCAATGCAACAATCTCCACTGGCATCCTCAGAACAACAATCACTACTGTTGCCCATTGCTGGCCCCCTCCCCCCCAAACCTCCTTATCACCCGCAGGGTGGTCCTATAGGTAAGGAGGCTCGATGAGGATGCAAGGGCCTTGGACGCCCATGTCAAAGCTTTTCGAGCGGGGCGCGGCCAACGAAAGTGGGGCCAACCCAGAGAGACCCAACGCTTCGAGTCGGGGAAGAGCGCTGACATTCTCGCTTCGCGAAAAACTCACGACCGGAATGTTTTTGGTAACTTTTGGCCCCCCCGGGGCCCTCACCAGCCGTGGCGACCGTCAGAAAACTCCTCAGGGCGAAAAACTGGTCCCGGAAAAAGGGTCTGGACCTGGGGTGACCACAGCTCGAGCCAGGGATGAAGCGGAAGGATGAGGAGGAGGAGGAGGAGGAGGAGGAGGAGGAGGAGGAGGACCCTCATATCCGAAGGTGCAAAGCAAATCAAGCATCGCGACGCATCACGACCCGAACCCTAGACCACGTCTCTCTGCGGCACTGCTCGAGCTGGCTCGCTCTGTGATGGCTCCGGGGCCCGACACTGGGCGAAGATACGCGCTGCGAAAAAAAAACTGCGACGCCCAGATCTCCTGGTTCCTCGGAGGGCGCCGCCATGGCCAGGCCGACCCTGGGCCCATGTCTCCCTAGGTGGGAGGAGGGGGAGGAGGAGGAGGAGGAGGAGGAGGAGGAGGAGGAGGAGGACGAGGAGGAGGAGGAGGAGGAGGAGGAGGACCAGCGCATCTGACTGAATGGGTTCTTGTCTGGGCGACTAGCTGCCGCTGCTGCTGCTGCTTGAAAGTCCCACCGAAAGTTGCGCCTCATGGATCATCCTATCAAGAGGGATGGGAGCAGCGAAGACGATGGGGCCCTGCATACCATCCTTGGGATGTCTGCAAGACCTGAAACAGCGGATGGCCGTTCTCTTGTTATTAGATTGGGGCTCTTTGAGGCACTCTTTCTGGAAACCTCTGGCCATGAATTCAGAATAGACTCCACAATTCCAGCAGGCCATAACACAGCTCTCATTCTCGAGGCGGTCGAATATATATATATATATATATATATATATATATATATATATATATATATATATATATATATGTATGAATATATGGATATATATATAGTATGGCCGTTACGGTTGAGGGAAAAGTGAGAGAGGTTCTGGCAAGTGCCTGGGCACCTCTCGTGTTGGCGTCGGGTCTTGGCTTCAATTGTTAAGGCTCGCGTGCGACACAGCTCGCACATCCATCTACCTCGTTGCCAGACCCACTTGTGGTACTGCCCTGGTTCTCTCGGAACACGGGAGGCTCCAGCAGCGGCCCCAGGACCCACGGGGGGAGGGGGAGGCGGAGGCGGAGCAGGGGCGATGAGGGCAGCACCCACAAGGGGCTTTACAGCTGGCTTGGAAACATGTGGTTTCCCGTATGCTTTTCCCCCTGGCTTCGGCGCAATGGCGGGCCAGGTGAGCATTGCTTGTGAGACGAAACGCAGGAAACGCTTTATGAAGGCCTGATCGGCCTGGTATGGATCAACTTCGGCTTCCGAGGGGCCCCCGAGCTTCTTCGCGGCCGCCTTGGCGAGCCTGTCGGCAGCGTCGCTCCCGAGGGCCAGAAACTTGTCTCGGGGGCCTTTTGGGAGGCTGTCTAAATCCTGGTGAGCTTTTACTTTACAAACTTGGGGGAGGGCACCACCAGTGTGTTTACCGTTGGCAACAAGCTCCAGCCCTGAGTGCATATTCTTCCTAACAAAGCCTGCTTGGCTATACTTCCTAATGGCTCCTAAGTGGTCCGAGTGGACATGGGTGGTGTTGGGGTACATGTGGCTGATGGCAAGGGCAAGATGCTCAGCTGCTCCTGATGTGGGCGGCAGAGCGGCTCCTGTCTGTCCAGACAGGTGAGCCTTGCATTCACCAGCTTCGTCCATCACAATTACTGACCAGCCCGTTTGGTGCCAAACGGTCGGACCTTGCTTATAGCAGGATCCGTCGACAAAAGGCCTCGCCAGACATGGCTTCCATTATCGGGTCTCCATTTTTTGGACCAGAACTCACAAGCAAAGCCGACCCCCGAGGGCCTTATAAACACGGGGTCGGGAAGGCATTGAAAACCATGGGCTAGTGGAGCTTCACTGGGGTACCCTCGAAGATCTTCTAGATCGGGGGCCTCTAAAATGTCACTGTTGATGTCATCGACGAGCTGGCAGTTGAAACGGTGCTGCATGGCGTCTGTCGGGCGTCCGCATTCGCATTCCTGGTCGATCTCATAACCTGCTGCAGCCAAGCGGGGCCTTGTCCAGAGACATTGGGTGAGGTGGGCCAGGAGGCAGCCCCTCTGGGGCTTGGTGAGATTCGGGTCGCCCAGAACAGCTTTTGCGGCCGAGCAATCCAGGCGGCCCTGAGGATGCCCCATTTGGGCTGCTGCTTTAAACCCGAGCTGCGTCTTCCAGGCGTCCTCCAGGTGGCACTTGACGAGGGCTGGCGGGGTCACGGTGAGCTGGAGGACTAGGCCTTGGCTCGTCTCTATCTCGAACGGGTTGAGGAGCGTCCAGCCTATCCTCTTGAAGCTCAGCAGGGCGGCCCCCATGGGCCCTCGGCAGGCACTCCAGCTGTTGGGAGGGTAGTCCAAGATTATGTTCACCTTCTGTTCCAATTCACCGTGATCGTACTTTAGCAAGCCTGGTTGGGCCGAGATCCTCCAGACCAGAAGACTGCAGTAGATGATGGGCCCCAAGGCGGCCTTCCAGGCGGGGCCCCCCAGCAGGCACAGGCTCAGGACTCGGGATCTCGCTGGGCTTCTGGGGCCAACGGTGCTGAGGTAGAAGTTCTGGCTCTGGGCGAGTTCTGAGTCGGTCAGGCCTACCACTTCGCTTCCGTAATTGTTTGCCTGGTCAAGGCCCGGTTTGTACAACTTTCGCATGTCGGCCCCAGCCTTTTTTATAGCCTGGAGCCTGCGCCTGCGGTGCTTCATCTTCTTGAAACGGAGGCGCAGAACAGCACGGCCACGGCCGCTGTGGACACCACCTCCAGCCGTGTAGTCGATGCCGAGATTGGCGGCGGCGGCGACTCGCTCCAAAGCCTGGGGCCCTGCCAGTGAGCCGAGGGCCTTGACCAGGGGCTCCCGAACCTCTAAGGAGGAGGCTGGGACTGCTGACTTGTGGAGGGCAATGTTGCTATCTGGGTCCTTCTCTATGGTGTCCTTCATACTCTTTGAGGCTCCTGCAAGGGTCTTGGTCAGGGTCTTGGGGCACTATCCTGGGCCTGTAAGATGACGTCATCTATAAACATGTGGGGGCTAGTATCTACGTTGTCCTGGACCCAGACATCGAGCGGCACAATGCAGTACATCTGTATAACGCAAGTGGCGAAGCTGCAGCCGGCTGGTACTCCGCACTGCGGGCTGCCAACGAAGACTGTATGCGACCTGTTGGCAACAAGACGGGGCGATCCATACTGGTTGGCGACCAAGACTGCCACAGCTTGGTTGAAACCAGTGCCAACCGCTCTGGAAAACCATGTGTCCCGATTGATGTGTTCGTAATAATTTGAGAGGTCCCAGAGCACCGCAGCAGTAAACCTGGAAACACCTTCATAATGGGCCGAATCCGCCTCGAGGGCCTGCAGGAAAACGGTCTCAAGGATTCCTCGCCCTCCCTGGCGGGCCAGATATGGCCTCTTTTTTGAAACTCCCATCGTCGAGCTGCTGGCTGCCTTACCTTGGCCCAGAGTCTCCAGATCGAACTCATCAACCCTATCCCACGGTAGCTGGGCTTGTCCTTTGAACCCTCCTGCTGATTGTGCTTCGGGATGAGCATGGCGACGGTCGCGCGCGCCTGAGAGGGCAGAAGGCCGACCGCCTCGAAAGCGTGCACGAAGCGGGCCACGAGCTCGAGCTCGGTGTCACCTAAGAGCGCAAAGTGCCCGGGGTGAAAGCCGTCGTAGGTGGAGGCCGTGTTATGGCTGAATCGCTTTGCTGCTGCTCTTATCATGTCGACAGTAATGGGCTCCAGTTCGGCCAGGGCTTCAGGGTTAGGTCTGCGATGTTTATGTTTCTGCTCTTTAGGTGTGGTCTCCGAGATGTCCGAGGGACGTTCGGCTTCGGCTTTGAGCAAATCATACGGCCTCCCTGACCACCTTCCGATCGAGGCTTTCCAAACTTGCTGCGGCTTCCAACTGCTGAAATCGTTGGTCCATCTATGGCCCCATCCCACTCCGCGCTGCATACTTGTCTTGACCCATTCGGCCCAGTTTTTCTCGTCGGTCGAACGGTCGCGGTGCAATTCTCGATCGAGGGCTTCATCTATGCCGTCGAAGAGCTTATCGAACAGTTCCTTCGCTGTTGCGGCATTTAGGGCGTCGCTACAGATGTCGACAAGGGCCGCATGTAGGGCTGCCTGAACTGTTTGGAGAAGGGCCCCTAACTCGTCAACTTCATCGAATAAAGCTGGGGCCGAACCTAGGTCCTCCAAGACAACTTGAAATTCTGATTATAGATCACATGCTTGGTCTAAGGCACGCCGTGCGTCAGTAATCTTATTCTTCAGCCAGCGGAGAGGGCCTGCAAGAGAGCGCCAGCTGCGACGGCGAGCTCGCTCCGCTGCACATGCGGGAACCCAACGGAGCTGAGGTCCTTGACCTCGTAGGCGCTGGCTGCGGAGAGGCGTGTCGGTGACCTTGCTCAGAAAACTCGTTAAGTCACTGGCCAGGATCTCGTAGGTCTGGTCCACGGCCCCGCCCAGGGCCCCGTAGTCTAGCTTCTTCCCCAAGAAGGCGTCCATTTGGTCCAGGGCCGCTTCAGTTCTGATCCATGGAGTTGTTTGCGCTATGGGTCCCACAGGCAACTTCGTTGGGATCTTCTAGGGCTTAACAAGGACGGGCACCAGGAAGGGCCCATCTATGGCGAGGTCGAAGTACACGGGCCCGTGGGGGGCCAGGGGGTACTCCTTGAGGACCTTGGGCTTATTCACGTAGTCTTGGAAACAATCGGAGACGAGGAAGAAATCGATCAGGCTCTTGTTTTTTTGTGTAGAGCGTGGGGATGTCTGGGGGGAGGGCCTGCACTCCTGCTCTCGGGCAGAAGTTGCTCTTAGTGAGCTTGGCAGGCGAGAGGTTAAAGTCAGCCGCTACAATCAGGCCCATGCGATGCATCTGGCCGAGCTGCGCGAGGCTGGCGAGGAGATTGAGGTTAAACTCGTTCAGCCCAACCTTGTCGGCGAGGTAGGCTGAGGCTAGAATGAATGGAGCGTGTCCTGGCACCTCCAGAGCTACGGCGGTAACTCTTCCCTTTGGCGTATTAGCTGGGTAGTCGACTCTTGTGACCCCGAAGCCGTGCCCGTCTTTCACGAGGATGGCTGCGCCCTGTGTAACTGCCCCACAGTCGCTCAGAAACCCCAGCCGTGAAACTAGCATTCCATCCACGCTTGCTACACCACTGAGTGGCGTCCAAAACTTGATTTTAGAGAAGCCTGGCCTCTTGAACACACAAAACGTGGATGGACTTGGCGTCATCGGACTCGACGAAAGTCTCGACGCTTCCCCAACAGCTTCCATTGAAACTCATGATACGGAGGTTACCCCCCAGACATGCGGGCAGTCACCGAGCCCCCGATCTTGGAGCGGAGCCTCCTCTGGGCGCCCTCAGAAGATGGCCCCAGGGCCCCTGGAGTCCCGAGCTGCGAAACCAGCGAGAGGGCCTGGACAGCCCGTTTGGAGGCCCCCTCCTCCTTCTCCTTCGCGTTGGAGAGCTCCATGTCGTCGGCTGCGGGCGCTGCGGGGAGGCCTTCCCCCCTGGGAACTGCGACTGCGGCTGCACCTTCAGGGGCAGGTTGGTGTTCAGCCGCTGGTTCAGCTGCTGGTTCTGGCGGTGCTTGTCCTTCCCGCGGTTGCTCATCAGCTGCTGGCTTTGCCGACGCATGGACCATCCGTATGTACTCGGAGTCGAGCTCCGCTCCGTTGCCATGGCGTTGACCTTCTGCTTGAAGTCGGGGCTGATCTCCGCTCCAGGAGGGAGCTTCGCCATGATATAATCCTCGAGCGTGTCAGGTGAAGCCCTAATTGCTTCGCCATCTGCACCTCCAGCCTGTTGGGCCGCCGCCTTCGCTGCGACCCTGAGCTGGCTCTCGAGGTGCTGGCGTTCCTTGTAGATGTTATTGCACTCATTGGCAACCGTCTGGTACTTCTCTGTGAGCCTCTCAATCTCCTCGAGGTGCCAGGCCACGTCCTTCTGCTTTCCCTCCAGTCGCTTGCGCTGTACTGCGAGCTGGTCCGACAAACTCTGCGTCTGCTGGTCTGGCGACTTGTTTGCCAAGGCGGAGGCCTTGGCTGACTTGAGCTCTTCAGCTGCATGGAGGTAATGATGTCCTCCCACTCCTTCGATTTTGCGCCAGAAGTTAACGGCGGCCACACAAACCTGGATGGGGTCGGTGGTGTCACATTCTGGCTGTTGAACTGCTGCAGCGTCTTCAAACTGGACACGGCGAACCCACCTGTTGCCACGCGAGCAGGAGCGGGGCGGCTTGGGGGGCTGGGCGATCTGCTTGTTGGTACTGTTGGCCGACTCTGTGAAGGTATTCCCGCATTTGCCACAACGAAGGTGTCCCAAGTCTGTCCATGACCATCCCCCGCATGATGGCGTTGAACAGACCGCGTAGCACCTCGGAGTCTTGGCCGATCCTCTCGGGCGCGAGTGGCGACGCGCAGAGCCGCCTGGCGCCATGGCTGCGCCGCACACGGCAAAACGGCGGCCAGCAGCAAGATCTGGACGCCTCGGCGATGGCGGCAGCGGCCGAGGAAACAGGGGGGGCGCTTCTGCGGGGCGCCCGTGCTGGCCGAGGCAGCCAGGACTGGGGAAGGGGCTGCCCTTCCACCTCGGCCTCGAGCCTCTGGAGTCGGGACGGGAGGTAAGCTCCGTCTTGAGCCAAAATGGCTACGGGGAGGAGGAGGAGGAGGGGGAGGAGGAGGAGGAGGGGGATGAGGAGGAGGATGAGGAGGAGGAGGAGGAGGAGGAAGAGAAGGAGGAGGAGGAGGAGGAGGAGGAGGAGGAGGAGGAGGGGGAGGAGGAGGAGGAGGAGGAGGAGGACGAAGAGGAGGCTGCCGCTCCAGCTCAGTTCTCTGTTCACGAACATCGAGGCGATGCTGCGCTCGGAGAAGGTCACCTTCAGAATGTACCTCGGGCGAGGGCTCCGGAGGCGGCCGGCGCTCCCTCGGCACGTCGGGCATCCTGCACATCCCGCCCCGCCTCCTGACCGCCCGACACCTTGTGGCTGCATGACCATCTTGACGAAGCCTCCCCCCCTTAGTGGGCCCTGGAAACGACAGGGCCTTTTTTTACCGGTTCTGTTTTGCCGTTTTTTCGCCGGTTCCGACGCCGTTTCTTTACCGGTTCCGTCGCCGTTCTTTTGCGGGATCCCGCTCCGGTTCCAATCCTGGAGCCGTTATTGTTGCCGTTTCCGGTCGCCTGTTTTTGCCGTTTCCATTTTCAAGGAACACTTTTTTGGAAACAGTGAAAAAAACGGCCCTGCCGTTTCCGGGGCCCACTAAGCTCCCATCCGCACCCAGGGCTGGTCGGCCTTGGGGGGCTGATCACACTAAAGCCAGGCGACCCAAGCGACCCCTGGAGCACCGCTCCAAAGGACGCCGGCTGGTGTGAAGGTAGGGTGGCAGACAGCGACGGCAGGAGGAGGAGAGAGAGAGAGAGACGGAGGGCAGCATCACGAACTCGAAGCGGGGGAGGAAGGTGGGGATAAGCTCAGAGAGGAGTGATGGCAGCGGCGACAAGGTGTAGGCGCTGATGCGGGTTGTGGATCAAAGTGGCGCCGAGAGGGTCGTCCTGGCGATGCGGCATCCAAGGCCCTAGCCAGGAGGGCCTACAGTTTGCCTCAGGGGACCCTCCACCCCCATGATCACCACCCCCCGCCTGCTATAAGATGTGCTAGGCTGCGGGGTGCATGTCGCGCAGAAAGCACAGGTGGCGGAGGCTGGGTGGGGGCAGCGTAGAGGCAACCGGGCGGGCGAGTCACCGTGTCCAGGTTTGGGCGGCAGCTCCGCGGTCGTCCTCACTCGAGGCGCGGACAGCAGAACGACGGTGGAAACGAGACAGGGCGCAGGCCAGAAAGCGCAGGAGCGACGCTAGCGCCAGGGTTGCACGTGGAGGGGTGGCGGGGCAAGCGCACTGCTGGCTGGGTGCAGTGGGCGGCAGCCGTGGACAAAAAGGGTGAAAGGCCAGGCGGGGAGCGGCGGGGCGGGCGCGTCGCTGGCGGCGCGGCGGCGGCGGACCCGCAGCCACTCCCGCCGCAGAGGGGAGGCCGAAGGGCCTCTCCCTCTGCCCACGGGAACCCTCCACGGGCGCCCCCTGCAAGCAGGCGGAGGGTTCCCAGTGCATTGACCTCCGGCGGGACGCGCAGAGACATACCAGTACTGCATGTCCACCTCGGAGGCGCGCGTCCGACCCGAACATCATATGGTAGACCCATCTTGTAGTCAAGCGTTTCCCCTGCGGCGTGGCCAGGAAGCGCCCGCCACGTATACTATTAGATTTCTCGGTGCGCGCGTCGCCCCTGGGGGGGAGCGACGCACATTAAGTAGAAGCATGTTGGGGCGACGCCGAGCGGGACCGCCTGGGGAGGTTCCACCGGGCATTGAAGGATGTCTGGGCCCTCCGGGGGCGGCGGGGTCTGCCGCGCTCGCCGCGACAGAGTTTGGCTGGCCGCCCACGCCAAGGTGGGAGGTACAAGGGCGCCTCCTCGTGCACATCGGCAACCCCTCAAAGCGAGGAGGGGGGGGCGGGAGGAGGAGGAGGAGGAGGAGGAGGAGGAGGAGGAGGAGGAGGAGGAGGAGGTCCCCCATCCCCACGACTCATACCTTCCCCCGCCAAGCAGGAGTAGGGTACCCAGACCATGGGGGCGGGGGCCGCTTTAGGAAGTTCCTCCGTGCGCAAGGGGAAGTGTATGCCTTCCGCGGCGGTGGCACGGCCGCGCAGCTAGAGTGGCAGGCGATCGTGAACCGCAGATGCGGTTGAGCGTGGCCTGTAGAAGGTGAGATTGAGGAAGAGGCGCAAACAGCGTCTTGAAAGGCATCGGATCTGTGCTGGTAGCCTGTTCAGAACTGTATCCTGCGAGGTGCTTTGCGGCCGCAGCCACCCTGGCTTTTGCCAGGACGACCAGCGGCGACTCCTTGCCCAATCCCCGCCAGATATCCGTCCCATTCCGCCGCCACAAGAGGAGGGAGGTGGGAGGTTAGGAAGCAGGGGGAGGGGGGCTGCAAGAAGATGAGCCGCGAGGGACTGCAGGTTGGAGGTTGGTGGTGGCCCTCATAAGGATGGTGCGCTTGAGGGTGAGAAAGCCCTGCAAGGACCCCCTGTCGCATCCCGTGGATGAGAACTCCTCGCAGGGACCCACCCAAGTGCGTCGGATGATGTGGCATCCGTGGGGGAGCAAACCCCTTCGGGACCCACAACATAGCATAGCTGTTGTTGTTGCTCTCGCCGTGTGCTGTGCTGCGTATCTGGGAGTCTGCGTTGGCACTGTCGTCGAAGTAGAAATGGGCGAGCGACTGTCTGCGAAATACATTGCCGCGGCGGAGAAGTGGATGGGAGCAACTTGTTGCCAGCTGCGCGGCTGCCGATGACCGTCGGTGAGTGCGCACGCTTTGGCACAAGAGTAGTGCCGAGATACAAAGAAGGAAAGGAGCAGCTGGCTCAGTGCCGCGTCTGCCATCGAGCAAGACTGGTCAAACACGAGGTATGACGTAGGTGACGCACTGACGTGCCGCCGTTCGGCCTCCTGACGCTTGACTGCCATCCCTTTCTGTAACTGACGCTGCTGGTCGACGAGCTCCGCTGCTGGGCCCTTCGCCCTCCCCGAGCGCGTCGACCGCCGCCTTCCGGACGGTCACCTGCACCTCCTCCACTCTGCGCAGCAGCTCCTGCTTGCCACCCTCTGAGATCGCAAGCTTTGCTCCATCGCAGCCGAAGAAGCTCTTGTCGTCCAACCCGAGCTTCCCCCCCGACAGCAACACCTCCGAGTCGAGGGATGGCTCTGCTGGCTGCTCCGGTTCGTGTCGCTCAGCTCGTCGCGACAGCTCTTGGACAGCACTCTTGAACTTATGTTCGCACTCCTGGTGCAACCTCCACGTCTCGACCGCCTTCTACTTGGCGACCTGCAACTCTCCCTGGACGCGGTTAGCCTGTCGCACAGTCCGTTCAAGCGCCGCCTTCGCCTGCTGGGGCGCATGCTGGGCGGCACCGACGGAAAGGGGCGTGGGGATTGGCGACGACCTCCAACTTCCCGGCGTGGCCTTCCTGGATCTTGACCCGCTCAAGGTCCCCGAGTTCGCGGAAGGACTCCACCATCTTCTTCTCTTTGGGCAGCTCATCTGGGAAATACGTGCCCTTCTTGCCATCTGTGACAGGTATCCATCCAGAACCGGCGAACTGCAACCCAACCTGCTTGACATGCGATCCTTGGGGCATGACGGCTTCGGGGGGCTCGATTCTGGACAACCATCGGCCAGGTCGTACCATCCACACTCCACTTTCCTGACCACTTGACTCGACCCGAGCTCCAACCCCCAAAGACTGGAGAACCACGAGCAAGCCAAAAAGCACTCGACTGTGTACGCAATGGCGGGCCTCTTTTCTCCACGATACTTACACCTCGCCCACCACGGCTCACTGCGTGCGCACCCGCAGCTGCAACGCCCACACTTCCCGCGAGGAGCAGTCGTCTTCGCATGGCCGGAAGCTCTTGGCGGCAGGAGCTCACTTAACGAAAACAAGCGAGACTGATCGAGCCGATGGCCCGCAACAGCAGTGCCGCTCGGAAGTTCGTTGTTGCAAGTTCCTCGTCCGCAAACGAAGGAGCTAGGACGGCTTATCCAAATCGTCTTCCGTGATCTTACGCCTCCTGCTCCTCCTCCTCCTCCTCCTCCTCCTCCTCCTCCTCCTCCTCCTCCTCCTCATGAGCATCATCATCACCAACTTATCCCGCCCCCCACTCCGCTGGCGCTGGGACCATGAAATCCGTAGTCTCATCGTCCGCTCCAAGCCTTTGCGCGCACGGGATGTGAACACGCGCTGTCGGTGATCGACACAAGCTCCACGATCAAAGGAGGAGAGATCCAGACCAGGATGAAGATAAGAAGTCCGCCGGCCCCCTTGCGGGGCCACCAGGCTGCAAGGGTGAGGATTGCAGCTCCCTGTTCGAGTTGCCGTTTCCAGTTTCCACTGTTACAGTCATGGCTTCTGCATCCTTACTGTTAATTGTTGCTGAACACGCGAGGGGGGGAGCCGAAAAGCGTCCTGGTTAGCGTCCCCGAGTCGCGTTGTCTGAGTTCCCGGGGGGGTCGTGGGACATGTTACAATACATGTCATTCGCGTCCCGAAGCCATAACCCTTAGTAGGTTACGCCATAGTCGCGTCCCCGAGGCCAAAAACCTTTGTAAATTAAGCTGTGCTCGCGTCCCCGAAGCCATAACCCCTTGTAAATTATGCCATGTTCGCGTCCCCGAAGCCATACACCTGTGTAAATTACACCATATTCGCGCTCCCGAAACCAAAACCTTTTTTTTTTTTCTAAATTCCTGAATATTCGCGCCCCCGAAACCATAATCCCTAGTAAATTATGCAACAGTCGCGTCCCCGAAGCCATAAACTATTCTAAGCTGCACAAAACTTGCGTAAATTATTAAGTACTCGCGCCCCCGAAACCATAATCTTCGAACATGACTCGATATTCGTGTCCCCAAAGCCATAAACCCTTGTAAATTACACCGCACTCGCGTCCCCGAACCCATTAAACCTAAAAAAACAATAACTGCATCCCCGAGGCGATCAATCTTTGTAAGTTACGCAGTAGTCGCGTCCCCGAAGACACAATCCCTTGCAAACTACACCAGATTCGCGTCCCCGAGGTCATACACCCTCCTAAAGTATACCAGATTCGCGTCTTCGAAGCCATAGTCCCTAACAAAAAATTCAATATTCGCGTCCCCGAAGCCGTATACCCTCGCAAATGATACAATATCCGCGCCCCCGAGACCATCATGAACCCACATGAGTTAAGGAATATTCGCGCCCCCGAAACCATAAACCTTAAACAATTACACAACATTCGCGCCCACGGGCCGCAAATCATCGTAAATTACACAATCGTTGCGCCCCTGAGGCCACAAACCCTCGTACATTGCACGGTATTCGCGTCCCCGACGCCATGAACCATCGTAAATTACATGGTATTCGCGCCACCGAAGCCATAAGCCCTAGTAAAGTAATAATTCGCCCTTGCGTGAAGTCCGGACATTGCTTCACGTCAGCGTCCAGACATCCCAACACAGCTCTTGCAAGTCTCATTCTAAGAGAGGGGGGCCAGCGGCATGGGGGCGAAGCCCTTACGGATAAGAGGAGGAGGGGGAGGAGAAGGAGGAGGAGGAGGAGGAGGAGGGTGAGACGGATAAGCAGAAGGAGGGCGAGGACCACAAAAATAAGAATAAAGAGGAGGACGATAATGGGAATGAGAACCGCTCCGAAGCCAACACCCGGTTCAGCTCCCTCCCAGTCGGGGCACAAACCTCATCCTTCATCCTCGCCTTCCCCCTCCCCCCGCTCCGTCCCCCAACCTTCCTCTTCTTCCTCTTCCTCCTCCAACCTGAGGGTCGACTCTACAAGTTTTTGTGACGTATATCCGCGCCCCTGGTGGGCAAAGAACAAATGGCAAAGGGCATCGTCCTCGTCTTTCTCGTCAGTGCCCTTGTCCTCCTCCTCGTCATCCTCCTCCTACAAGTCCTCGTCCTCGTCCTCCTCCTCCTCCTCATCAGCATCATCATGATCCTGAACTTCATCCTCTTCCTCCTCCTCCTCCTCCTCCCTCTCCTCATCCTCCTCCTTATCCTCATGTTCCTCCCTCGCCTCCTCCTCCTCCTCCTCCTCATCATCATCCTCATCATTATCATCCTCCTCCTCATCATCAGTATCATGAGCACCATCATCACCATCAGCATCACCATTACCACCATGATCACCATTCACATCATCATTATCATCATCAGCAGCATTAGCAGCATCATCAGCATGATCATCAGCATCAGCATCAGCATCAGCGCCATCAGCATCATCATCATCATCATCATCATCACCACCACCATCACCACCAAAACCACCATCACCATCACCATCACTATCACCATCACCACCATCGACATCATCATCATCACTACCAGCATCAACAAAATCATCACCATCACATCAATCATCCTCAGCATCATCCTCATAATTATGCTGGTCATCAGCATCACCAGCGGCATCAGCATCACAATCACCACAATCATCGACATCATCATCGTCATCATCATCAACATCATTATCACCACCATCATCAGCATCCTCATCATCATCATTATCATCATCAGCATCATCATCATCAGCATCATCATCATCATCAGCAGCAGCATCGTCATCATCATCCTCAGCCCCCTCCTGCGTATTACCCTGTTCCTCCCAACCATTTCGCGCCCGAGCGCCCCCCCCCCCCCACACGGGGCGCGCAAGGGCGCTTCGCGGGCGAACCTCGGTATGGCCCTGCTCGCGACAGCTGGCTCAAAAAAAAACTGGCGCTTCACGTCATCATACACAATGCTGAAATCAAGCGCGCGCGCACCCGCCAGGAGGCATGGCCCCCCCCGTCCTCGCATCGCTTATCCCCTCCCGCCCATCCGCCGCCGCAGAGCGAGCAGTGGCGCCGGCTGCGGCGCCGCTGCCAGAGGGAAGGCATGTATGAAGAAGCTGGAGCAGCACATCAACAGCTACACAAAGGTCATCAGTGTAACAAGCTACAGTGCTGTGAACGGTCGTGCGTGGTAGCAGGCATGCAGGAGCCCGCCAAAATCAGGTGTGTCATCGGCGACAAGGCTGAGACCGATCCCTGCGAGAAAGCAAGCGACAAAACAACCAATGGCAGCAGCGATAGTCGCTGCCCGATGGCCACGCATGAGCCACAACTCCAGCAACATTGCAGCAGTGGCCACCCTGTGCGAGAACGCGGGCAGTTGCAGCAGCGGCAATCGGCGCCAAGTGGCCACGCAGGAGCAACATCTTGAGCTACGCTGCGGTGGGGGCCAGCTCGTGCAAGAAGGCAACCATTGGCAGCATGGCTTGTCGGTGACAGAAAGCAGGCAGTGGCAGCAGCGGTCGTCGGAGCTGAATAAATGTCCATGCAGTGGCAGCAGCGGTTGCCGGTGCCACAAGGCAGGCAGTGGCAGCAGGCCAGTGCCCCGACACAGCCCCGTAGCTCCAAGAAGGCCTCCGATGCTCCAAGATAGCCTCCAAGATGGCTCAGCACCCTCCTTCCTCTCCTCCGCTCGCACGCTCTGTTTCACTATATGTGTCTCTTCTATCCTTTTTCCCGTCAACTCGCATGGGCAGGGCTCCTGAATGGGCTGGTGGGGGTTCGCGAAGCGTGAACGCTAGCAAGTTCCCCCGCGGGAGGCAACAAGCGGCGGCGTGTGCCGGTGTGCGCAGCAGAGTGATATGCTGCTGAAGGACGTGGTACGACAGATGGCCCACCACCTGGTGGTGCCCATCCCCCCACCGTCGCTCCTCGTAACCACGGCTGGGCCCTCGTCGCCACATGAGTGAAACGGCGTGGGGAAGAGATAGCTGGACTGCGCGCCATCAGCTACAATTCTGAAGATCTAACCTGGTCGCCCAGGACGGGCCTGGTGGTACGGGCCGTCTCTTTCGCCGCCTATATTCGTGCTAGGAATATCTGGAGGCTGGCCTGTCGAATCCTGTACTCCCCAACGCCGCGTCCTCCTGCTCCTGCTCCTCCTCCTCCTCCTCCTCCTCCACGTCCCCCGCTTCATCTGCCTCCTCGTCCCCCTCCTCGCCCTTGACCTCTTCCTCCTCCTCGGCCGTCTCCCTCCTCCTCCCCGCATGAACCCCCTGCACAATCTTCCAGATGCCAAACCTTGCGCGGAACCTCAAACACACTTTCACCTCCTCCCGACACTGAGGTTCGGAACTCGGAAGCACTGGGTCCACCGCGGAGGACGAGCGCAGCCAAGACCCAAAGAAAATAGAGACAAGGGGAGGGTGCGAGGGAAGCCTCTAACCAACCCCGCTTGGCCCCGCCCCCCTCCCTCCACCTTGACTCTTCCTCCTTCCCACAGCTACCCCTGCCTTCTCATCATCATATCACCTCCTCCTCCTCCTCCTCCTCCTCCTCCTCCTCCGCCTCCTCCTCCATCTTCTCCACGACACGGAGGTCGAGGATGGCAAGGAGGACGACCGGAGAAGGAGGGGTAGGAGGACGGGCGGGAGGAGGGGGGGGAGGAGGAGGAGGAGGAGGAGGAGGAGGAGGAGGAGGAGGAGGAGGAGGAGGAGAAGGAGGAGGAGGAGGAGCAGGAGGAGGAGCAGGAGGAGGAGGAACGAGGAAGAGAAGAAGCGGGAGGACAAGGAGGAGGACGAGGGCGACGAGCAACAGGAGGAGAAGGAGGAAGAAGAGCAGGAGAGGGACGAGGAGGAAGAGGAGGTCTACGAGGAGAAGGAGTAGGAGGAGGCAAAGGGGGAGGAGGAGGAGGAGGAGGACGAGGCCCCGCCGTCCGAAGGAGACGGCTTCACAAGGGCTCCCCCTGGCGGCGGCCGGAGGAGAGCGCCATGTGGTGTCCGCCGGGCCCTCTGCGCACCACCATGAGGCTTGTGAGGTGCGTGCTCGAGAGGGAGGGAAGACGCATCGATCAAAATCCTCCTTAATCTCCTCGGTCTTCGACCCTCCTCCTCACTCCTCCTCCTCCTCCCTCCTCGACCCTCCTCCTCCTCCTCCTCCGCCTCCTCCTTTTCCGGGAGAATCTTGGAAACAGTAGCAGCAGAATCATAAGAACCTTCATGCTAAATCCTCACCGGCAGCAGCATCATGACCATCACGATTATCATCGCCAACACCATCGCCATCACCATCACCGTCACCATGAACACCCTCATCATCATCATCATCAGCAGCATCATCGTCTGCATCATCAGCGTCGTCGTCGTCGTTGTCGTCGTCTTCGCGATCATCATCGTCATCGTCAGCGTCGTCGTCATTGTCGGTAGCATCACTAGCAGCAGCAGCAGCAGCAGCAGCATCACCACCACAGCCACTGTCATCATCACCACTGGTCTCGTATCTGTCATCATCCTCAGCAGCATCATCGGCATCATTATCACTATCGTCAGCATAATCGTCTTAGTCATCGTCATCGTCATCGCCATACGCTGCATTATCGTCAACATCATATGCACCAGCATTAACGTCAGCACCATTATCAGAGGCATCCTCACCAGCAACATCATCATCATCATTATCATGATCAGCAGCAGCAGCAGCAGCACCACATCATCATCATCGTCAACACCATCATCATCATCATCAACAACAGCAGCATCATTGCCATCATGAGTGCAATCATACTATCAGTTACCAGCATCATCAGCAGCATCAGCATCATCATCATCAGCATCATCAGTTGCACCATCATCATCATCACCACCATCATCAGCAGCAACAACGCCACCAACATCAGCATCAACATCAGCATGAGCATCGGCATCAGCATCAGCATCAACCCCACCATCATCATCATCATCAGCATCATCAGCATCGTCATCATCATCATCGGCATCATCATCATTGTTGCACTCGGTCAACATGTGGGTGAAGAGCCCAAGCGGTCCGAATCCTCGCCGCCGTGGCGCGCGGCGCCACAAGGCGAGGGAGGAGGACGGAGAGGAGGTGAAGCGAAAATGCTGAGGGGTCCGAGCCCAGACCCCTGCGGCGACGAAGCAATCCAGTAAGGAATTCCAATGGGTGGCGCCATCCGAACCCTACCCCCACCAACCATCGATGTCCCCTGATCCGATGGGAGGCAGGGGTAGGTTTCGGACTGCGCCGCGTGCGCGACGAATTCAGAACCCTACCCCCGCCGCCCATCGGGTTGCCTGAATCGTTCATCGGCGAAGGTCGGGTTCGGACATCGCCGCCGATCCAAGGTGACCTCGCCCTTGGAGGCGAGAAGGTAGGCCTCATCCTCTGTACACGGAACCCCCGATCCACCGCAAAGCTGCCAGCCAGTGCCCGGCTGCCCTGTGTATGGGGCAGGCCTCCAGCAGGCCCCCCCCCCCCCCCCACGGCACCTCGCCCACACAGCACGGGGGGGGGAGGAGGGGGCTGGGCGGTAGCCCGCCGAAGGCATGCTGGATCGCGATCCACTGCCTCGAATATCGTGGACGTGATGTGGAGGAAGGCCGTCTCCAAGGCCCCCTCCACCGTGGTGTCCAGGGGGATGTACGAGCCCCGGCCGAGGCAACTGGAGGTGAAGACGCCCGCGCTGAGCTCGCCAGCGTCGCCGAAGGCCTGCCAGGGGGGGAATCGCTCGAGCAGTCGCACCAGCACCAGACCCAGTCAGGCCAACCATGGGCCACAGATGGGTCTGGCTGAGTTTGATGCTGGCGCAGCAAAGAGCGGTCCCCGACCTGCACGTCAGTGAGGTTAAGGGCGACGTGGCCGCTCAGCATGCGATCGAAGTCCATCCAGCGGCCCAGAACGTCGGGAAGGCTTGGCACCTGCAGTGTCCAGGCTTGCTCGGGACACTTGATCCCAGATAGCTGCAGATGGCGCGGGGAGAAACGGAATGCTGGTCTACCTGCGTGCATGGCACTTGCTCAGAGAGAACCGAATGGCACCACCACGGAGAGATTCACAACATTGTGCAGACCGGCCCGCGTCTCAAATCGATGTAGGTGACAAGCTTGCACTGAGGGTGCACGCAGTTCTCGCTCTCACATCCTCTCGCTCTCTATCCTCCTCCTGCCCGCTTTGCGTCTTGCCTCGGCCCCTCCCGCCTTTGCCACCTCTGCACTCAATCTACTTACTCTTGTCTGTCCCTGTAACCTTGACTCTACTTCTGTCTCGCTACCTCTCATTGCCTGGCCAGGGCACGAGGGTCCATGCCCGTGAGAGTTCCCTCCGCGTGGAGGGTCCCAGAGGGGACGTGCAACAAATGTGGATAGCACCGACGTCTTCTGCGAATTCCGAATTCGACAGCCTCGTACACCCAGAGCTCCCTGTCCCGCCGATGTCCACGCAACTCTTGTGAAGCCGCACTACGTGTTGTTGTATCGGGAGTTGGGGGTGAGATCGCCGTGAAATGGAGAGCCCCACACCAGGAAATCGGTTTCGGTTTCGTGTTCGTGTCGTGCGAGCGGGTGGGGCGAAGCTGCGTGGGCGAGCGAAAGGAATGATCCCGCCGTCGCTGGAGCGACTCGCATGCAGAAGTCCGGCCCTCCGGTGGGCGCAGGGTGGCTGGGGGTGTCCCGCCATGGTGTCCCGCGATGTGCCGATGAGGTCCCGCGGTGTCCCGCCGTGGTGTCCCGCCGTGGTGTCCCGATAGTGTCTCGTGGTGTCCCGTGGTGTCTCGCAGTGGTGTCCCGATGGTGTCGCAATCGATAGTGACATCGATAGTGAGATCGATAACGACCGAGATGTGGTAAGATCGGTAGTGAGATTCATAGTTGGATCGGTAGTCACGTCGATAGTGATATCGATAGTTGCATCGATCGTGCAATCGGCAATGAGATCGATAGTGAGATCGATAATCTAATCGATCGTGCAATCGATATTGAGGTCGATAGTGCGACCGGTTGTGGAATCGACAGTGAGATCGATAGTGGGATCGATTTGTGAGCTCGATTGTGATAACGATTGAGATGGCTTCAAAGATCGAACGTGAAATCAATCGTGCGATCGGTCGAGTCAGATCGATACTAAGATCGATCGTACGATCGACAGTGAAATCGATTGTGATATCGACTGTGGGATCGATAGCGATATCCGTTGAGTGAGATCGGTCGTGATACCGATAGCGAGGTCGGTTGTGAGATCGACCAAGTGACATCGGTAGTGAGATCGACGATGGGAATGGTTCAGTGGGCCCTCCTGGTTCCAGTCCTAGCGACCACTCATCGCATTGCAACCACCGCGGCCAGCGCGATCTATACCATCGCAGTTGCCAGCAGTTGGTTCGTTCCCATCCCCCAACCCCCAACCTCCTTCTCACCCGAAGGATGGTCGTATAGGTAAAACCTACTTCCCAACGAAGCTCGCAGAATAAACGATACACATCCGTGCATACACATGGGCGCATGGCTTGAAAAAATTACCCCCCCTCCCCGAAACCAGGGGGGAGGGGGGAAGGGGGGACACCTTAAAATTCACCCTGGGGCGGGGGGGACCTCGAGAACCGAACTGTACCCCCCTCCTGGGGCAGGGGGGTGGGCGGCCAACCCCCCCCCCTTTCTCCTCTCGCTAGAACCCCGAGGGCCGACGACGACGACGACGACGACGACGACGACGACGACGACAGCGGCGGCGGCGGCGACGGCGACGGCGACGGCGACGGCGACGGCGACGGCGACGGCGACGGCGACAGACGTTGACGGCGACGGTGACAACGACGACAGCGACGACGACGGCAACGTCAAGGACGAGCTAGTGAACCGGTCGGACGGGCGGGACATTGAATGCAACGCTTCCTTTGTGTTGGAAGAAGATCACGGAAATATGAATTACAGCCGCCAGAGACACGAAAAGTCGGGCAATGAAACCTGCAGTCAGTGATTGGCGTCCAGATTGGGCGGGCGGGACATTACTATATGCAAGCTTCAGGGGGTTTGAACACCACCGCCGCCGATGCGGGTCGGGCACATTGAAGGAACCATTCACCCAGTGATGGGGGGTCCATGTCGGGCAGGCCGGACATTGAATGCAACCCTCAGTCTGTATTGGGAGGCATCACGACCGCCGAAGGCGCAGGTCGGGCGGGCGGGACATGAATGAAACCTGTAGGCAGTGGTGGAGCGTCCAAGTGGGGCGGGCGGGGCATCATTGGCAACGTTCACTGTGCGAAATGAGACATGGGCAAGTGATGGGGAAATAATCGCTGACAGCCGCCGGAGACGCTGGCCAGGCGAGAGGGACATTTGAGGAACCATTCACTCAGTGTGGGGGGTCCACATCGGGCGGGCGGGACATGAGATGCGTCCTGTACTCTGTCGGGAGAAGATCTCCGGAGAATGTATCACGACTGCCGAGGACGCCGGTCGAGCGGGCGGGACATGAAAATGAAACCTGCAGGCGGTGATGGGGCGTCCAAGTGGGGCAAGCGGGACATCAGATGCAGCCTTCAGTGTGAAAAATGAGCCAGGCAAGGGGAAATCGAACTCAGCCGCCGAGGACGCCTTTCGGGCGGGCGGGGCATTCCAGAAACCATTCCTTCAAAGATGGGGCGTCCATGTCGGCGGGGCGGCACATGGAATGCATCCTGCACTCTGTGTCGGGAGAATGTCACGGGAAAGTGTGTTACGACCGCCGAACACGCAGGACGGGCGGGCGGGACATGAAATGAAACCCGTCGTCGTGGTTGTCTTCGTCGTCGTCCACGTCGCCGTCGTCGACGCCATCGTCGTGATCCTCCTTTACGCGTGCCGGCCCCCTGTCGCCATGGACGTCGCCGTCGTGTGTGATTGCTGGCCCCTCGTCGTCATCATCGTCGTCGCCGGGATTGTAGCGAGAGGAGGGCCGATCCCCCCCCTTCCTGCCCCCCCTCCCCCGGGGCTCGAAGCCCGGAGCCATTTCAGGGAGGCCCCCCCGCCTGGTCGAACCCGGGGGGGGGCCCTACAAGCGACCCTACAAACCTCCTCCTCCTCCTCCTCCTCATCCCCCTCTTCCTCCTCCTCCTCCTCCTCCTCCTCCTCCTCCTCCTCCTTCCTCTCCTCCTCCCCTCCTCCCTCCTCCTCCTCCTCCTCCTCCTCCTCCTCCTCCTCCTCCTCCTCCTCCTCCTCCTCCTCCTCCTCCTCCTCCTCCTCCTCCTCCTCCTCCTCGAGCCTCCTCCTCCTCCTTCTCGGCCCGTATCATAAGGATGCGGGATAAGGATGCAAGGGCCTTGGACGCTCATGTCGAAGCTTCTCGAGCGGGGCGCAGCCAACGGAAGTGGCCAAGGATGAACCGAGGAGGCAAGGATGCAAGGGTGCCCTTGTGTAGGTTGCCCGTCCGTGCTATATGGCATGACTGTACACGTTTTAAGGGAGTGTGATTATATGTTCGTTGTAAGCACCGTCGACGGGACCGAGGAGGTTCAGAGGGAAACGGGTCCTCTGGACACTCCAGGGCTCCCTCCGGGACCGGCCTTCCCACCCGAGATTCTGAGTTCTGCTCCCAACTGCTCGGGGGCGCGCAAGCATGGACTAGCGCTCCATGGATCTGGCGCGCGGTCGCCACATCCATGGAACGGGGGAGGCGCCCTCCCCAGAATGCGGCCGGTGCCGCCCCGTCCGGCGGCAGAAATCCGCGATTTCCCATGGAGACGGGGCCCGTCGCCAATGCACGCCCCCCTGATCCATGTTTGTCGCCGCTCTTGGCGGCGCGCACGAGGGGGTGTCTAGGGGGAGGGAGGGCGGCTTCTGCTTCTTAGAAGGCGCCGGCCTGGCATCTGGAGGCAAGGCCGGGGCCTGCTAAGAAGCAACCCCCCCTCCCCCGTACCCCCCTTCTGCGCGTGGCTGACGCTGCTCTGCCGCCGCTCGCCAGGCATGCGACGTCCCGACCTTTTCAGTGCGGGGCCCCTGGAAGTCCCCTTCCCCGGGACCATTTTTTCCCCCCGAGTCGTTCCTTGACGGCCCCGAGGCCCAGAAAGGGCACCCCCGAGGCCGAAAATGGCCCCCAGATCCTCCCCCGCCCTCATCTCTCGGTCCGTTTTCCGACGCGACCCCGTCCAGGGCCCGCGCCGCCCCGCCGCCGACGCGTGGTGAGGGCCCCCCCGAGGCCGAAGACGGCCCCAGACCTCCCGTCCCGATCTCTGCTCGTTCTGCGACGCGACCCCATCTGGGTCCGCGCCGCCCCGCCGCCGACGCCCGCCTGCCGCCCCACCCCCTTCCACCCCCCCACGGTGCGGCCAGCGGGGCCCGTGCGCCCATGCCAGGGGCGGGGCAGGGCGAGACGCCCGGGGGGGGCCGCGCCCCGCCCTGGCCTGGACAGCTCCCCGCCGCCCAGAAAGTCTCGAGCAGGGACCGACCGCCCCAGCATTCCTCTGGGCCTACCACGAGGTGTTCTTAGAACCCCCAAATGCTCTAAGAACCAGAAAGGCCATGCTCCTAAAACCGGGCCCGACGTGTTGAAATACGACGGTCTCGAATGTTCTCTGCGAGCAGCTCGTGCAGACCACCAACAGTTATCATAACCCTCTTTGGTAGGCCTACAGGCGGGCCAGGACGCGCTTCGCCACTGCTTGACGAGAGAGGTCCCGCCGCCTGCTCTTGCCGGCACGGGCCGTCGCGGTGCCGCCCGGGCCGCTCTCTGACGGCAGGAGGGCCCAGGCTCGGATCGACACAAGTCGGATCGGCGATCGAAACGATTCGGATCGGCAGACATCGGCGGCCGAGCCGGGAGAAGTCGAACATCGGCAGACATCGGCAGGCCGGTGGGCCTCTTCTCTGAGGCATCGGAGGCCAGATCGGAAGTCGAGCCGAATCGACATATGACATGTGGGAGGCCGTCGAAGTCGAAGTCGAATCGAAGTGGAGGAATCGAGATGAGCCCTGTCTGACTGGCCCCGCCGCCTTTGCGGGGGGGGGGGGGGCCCAGGGCGAGGCACGTACCGACGAACAGCCTCTGTCCTGATCCGAAGGCAGGAAAGCCGCCCTCA
>CAUYUJ010021933.1:0-5000 GCA_963575745.1 Prorocentrum cordatum | reverse complement strand
GGAGGAGGAGAGAGAGGAAGGAGGAGGAGGAGGAGGAGGAGGAGGAGGAGGAGGAGGAAGGGGCCCCCAAGCGGCCAAGAAGGTGAGAGACAGGGGTTATCGAAGGTCCCCGCATGAGGACGTGCAGGGCTCAATTGAGTCCACGGGGCGCAGCTGAGGAGAACAGCTATTGCGTTGGGAGGAAAGGGTTGGGAGAGTGAAGGGCATGAACAATATCACTCGGATGCGATGCACGATATCATCGGCCGGCTACGGGTAATGATACTCTCATTTCTCCCAAACCCGTCCTCCCAATCCGATATCTGCCTTCCTGAACATCAGCATCAGCAAGCAATAAAGGCCTACAACATTCAGGTTGACTCGAGAAGGGCAGACGAGGGCGAGGAGGATACGCAGCAGGGAGGAAGAGGACGGCTGTTCAGGATGCCCCCCCCCCTTTTGCCGAATCCTGATGAATAAGATGATTCTCGGATGCCATGCCGCGGTCTGGCGGGGCCTCCCTTGGGGCAGTTGGAAGGGCGCGGAATCAGAGAAACAAGATGGAATTCGGATTCCATGCCGTGGGCAGGGCCTCCCTGGAGGAGCGGAAGCAGCACGAAACCTGATAAATAGTGTGCTCGAACACCCTGCCGCGGTCTGGTAGGGCCTCCCTGGAGGGGTTGGAGGGGCACGAAGCCTGAGAAATAGCATGAGATTCGAGTGCCCTGCCACGGTCTGGCGGGGCCTCCCTTTCGGGGGGGGGGAGGGGAACGACACCTCACAAACAGCATGGTGCTCGAATGCCGTGCCCCGTGCCGCGCGGTCTGGCGGGGCCCCCCCGGAGGGGCGGGAAAAGCACGAGGCCTGACAAACAATATGCTACTCGAATGCCCTGCCGCGGCCTGGCGAGGTGGGAGGGGCACGAAGCCTACGGTGTGGGCGCGGCCGCAAGAAACCCTCGCAATAACTCCATCCAACCCTGAGAACCCGCGCGCGAGGTACACCAGAGGGGAAATCCAGAGCACCCTGAAACGCAGCAGCTCCCTCAACGGCTGCGGGGAGTCACCGCGCAGCGCGAGGAGCGAAAAAACCCAGGATACCCCGACGAAAAGCCGATGGTCTCTTAATGCTCTCCCCCACTGTACTGAATAGTGTGGTGCTCGAGTGCCCTGCCGCGGTCTGGCGGGGCCTCCCTGGAAGAACCTGGTGAACAGCACGGGGCTCGAGTGCCCTGCCGCGGCCCGGCGGGGCCTCCCTGGAGGAACATGGCCACCGGCACGGCACTCGAATTGCCCCGCCGCGGTCCGGCGGGGCCCCTCTGGAGGTCTGGGTTGAGCAGGGACCGACCGCCCCGGCATTCCTATAGTCCTGCCACAAAATTTTCTGAGAACCCCATACATGTTCTAAGAACAGAAACAATGCTCTGAGAACAGAAGCCCGATGCGTTAAAACAAGACAGTCCCAGCCAGAAATGTTCTAGGAACCTGTTTTGGAATCCACAAACAGGTTCTTAGAACATGGTTTGGTAGGTCTACAGGCGAGCCAGGACGCTTCGCCACTGCTCGACTGGGAGAGGCAGGCAGCACAACGAATAGAGCTGTGCTTTGCTGCCCCCGGGCTCTCTGGCGGGCCTCCCTGGCGGGGGGCGGGGGAGGAGGAGGAGGAGGAGGAGGAGAGGAGGGGAGGAGGAGGAACGAGGAGAGGAAAGGAGGAGGAGGAGGAAGGAGGAAGGGGAGGAGGAGGAGGCTCTCTGGCGGGCCTCCCCGGCGGGGGGCGGGGGGACGAGGGGCACGACGCCTGAGACATGGCGCGGTGCTCGAGTGCCCTGCCCGGGCCAGGCGAGGCCTCCCTGGAGGAGGAGGAGGAGGAGGAGGAGGAGGAGGAGGAGGAGGAGGAGGAGGAGGGGGAGGGGGAGGAGGAAGGGGAGGAGGAGGGAGGAAAAATAGGAATAGGAGGAGGCGGAGGAGGAGGAGGAGCAGCAGCAGCGAAAAGAGCACGAAACCCGAGAAGCAATAGGGTGATTCCTGACTGCGACACGGCCTCCCCCGAAGGTCGAACGTCGCCTCCCTGCAAGGGAAAGAGGAGGGAAGAGAAATGAGATGGTGTTCTGGGACCACAGGAATCCCAGCAGGACGCGGGGAACAATCAAAGCACCATCTTCCTCCTGGTCCTCGCTCTCCCTCCCCAGACCTCCGACGTCAAGTGTTATTTTTTATCTGCGGCGTGGAACCCAACAGCTCAAGGTTTGTTCCCCGACACCGCTTTTCGCTCTGGGCGGTTTGCTTTGACAGCCCTGGGCCCTCAAATATGCCCCACCCTGAGATCCGTCGTTGTGAAAATTGCAGCATCGCCACAAACACTGCTGGAGCCCTAGACGACATTTCTCTGTTGCATCTCTCGAGCTGGATCGATCTGTGAGGGCGCCTGGCCCGAAACCCGGCGAAAACGCCCGGCCTGGAAAAATTGCAACGCCCGGATCTCGGAAACAGGGGGCCCAAATGGATAAGAGCCAGGAGGCTCGAGTTCCCGAGCCGTCAAAGGTCTGGAGCGCTCAGGCGGGGGGGGCGGGCGAGCCTGAACTCCCGCGCGTAGAAATCGAAGAAGCCCTGCTCGGCGGCGCAGAGGGCGGGAGGGGAGGAGGGGCAGCCTTCCAAGCATGCGGGGGGGCTTCGTGCAGGAGGGAAACGGAGGCCCCTGCGTACGAGGATGTCCCGGGAGGCGGAAGGGGCGCTCAGAACCCCCCCCCGCCTTCCTCGGACGACGTTCTCGGTTCGGCACTGGCTCATCTCGTGGAGCGGTGGCAGCCTTGTACGTATCCACAACCTCGCGGCATGGACCCCCTGGCAAGGAGCCCATAAGGCCCCATGGATACGAGGCGGATGTGCGCAGATACCCTGCACGGAACGTGCGCACAGGATCGCGTAGCCGTGGGCCCGCGACTGGTCGTCCACACAACGAGGGCACCGATGGACGTGTGGACGTCGCCCGGGGCCCGTCTCCCCGCACGAGGTCCTCAGCACGCCACGGGGGGCGTCGGTGCCGCCTCGCGGGGAAAATTGGGGAGGGGCGCGCCGCACCGACCCGAGACAGCCACGCGGGACCACGGACGCACGGCTGCAGGACGAGCGATGTTCCCTTGGAGGCGCCAGCGGCGAGGGGCGGTGGGCGAGGGAGCGTCGGCGCCGCCGGACGCACGGCGTAAACTGGGGGGGTCGGGGCAAGTGCATGCATGGTGGAACCGCTCCGCGTGCGGTGAGGATGCAGTGAGGTTGGTGGTGTGTGTGTGGCAATCCGTGAATAACCCCCCCTCGCCGCAGATTCTCAACAGCCGCGGAGATGGGTGCCGCGGATCCGATATCGCTCCTCCCCCTGACTCCACCTGATAGTACCCGCCACCGTGCCTCTGGCACGAAGTGGACTGCCCCATGGCTCATGCTGCATGAGCCATGGGGCATGAGTCATGCAGCACTGAGAGGTAAACGCTGTGCTGCTGCTGCTGCTGCTGCAGCGAGAGAACTGTACGTCTTTACGGACCCGGACCAATGGTTTCCCAGGCCTATCCAGACTAGACCCCGTGAATTCTGAAGTGTTTCCTGCGCTTCCTGTGGATGCTGTCTCCCCCCCATAAGCGACCTCCCGAACCCTCCCATAAGCCCAAGAGGGCCCCCGAGTCGCCGAACGATCGGTCATCGACGCCCAAGATGGCGTCAAGATGGCCCAAGAAGCCTCCAAGACGCCACAAGAGGCCTCCAAGAGGCCTCCCAGGAGGGTCCCACGAGGAAAAAACACTGGTTTGCCTTAGGTGTTTGAAAGATTTGGGCGTTCTCGCCTTTTCGACTTCCCGACGTTACATGACGGCCCAAAAGGTCCCCAAGACCACCCCAACACGGCTGAAGAGGTATCCAAGCCCCCAAGACGGTCCAAAAAGGGCCCAAGAGAGGAAACACAATAGGCCCCCAGAGGCCGCCTAAAGGCCTCACGAGGCCCCAAGATGCCCCCAAGAGTACCAAAAGAGGCCCCAAGATGCCCCAAAACAGCCTCGAGGAAACCTCAAAAGTGCCTCCAAGAGGCCCCCGAGAGGCACCCCACGAGATCCCAACGAACATCCAACAGGCGTGATACCCACAACCCAGGCACGGTTGTGGGATGGTCAGAACGTCATTGAATAAATCTACAACGGGGTATCTATCGGATCCGTGGGGGGGGAAGAAGAAAACGGGAATTTGGTCCACAATCCCGCGCGATGCGCCAACAGCTTCTGTTTATGCAGCTTTTTCTTATTCGAAGAAGGTCACTCTGGCCGAGCTCCGCGCGCCGGGGAGAGGGGCCCAGGCGCGGATCTGAGAAATCCGCGCAGAGCTCCACAAGTTTATGTGTATGGGTTTGTTTCTTCTTCGGGGGGTGGAGGAGGAGGAGGAGGAGGAGGAGGAGGAGGAGGAGGAGGGGCCGGGTAACGGCCGTTACGCGCCAGAGGATAGAAGAACATCTGGGAGGTTCTGGAGAAGCTTCGTTGGTCGAGAGGGCAAGCAAAAACACGCTGGATGTTGCCGAGTCTCTCCTCCTCCTCCCCCTCCTCCTCCTCCTGTTCCTCCTCCTCGTCTTCTTCTTCCTATTAGTATGCTCAGTAGTATTATCATTATTGTTCGTGTTATTATTACTATTAATATTATTAGTATTATTATTATTATTCTTCTCTTGCACAGGGTGTCTAGAGCTCCGACCACTTTATTTCGGCACCGCACCCCCCCCTTCATCATCATCATCATCATCATCATCATCATCATCATCATCATCATCATCATCATCATGATTATCACCATCATCCTCACCATCATCACCATCACAATCACCATCATCATCATCACCATCCTCACCATCATCACCCCCCCCGCTCCGCCCCCTCCCCCGCGCCGTCTCAGCGCCCTCCCGCGGCTCCAGCGCCCGCCCAGCGCCCCCTCCGCCTCGACCACTTTATTTCGGCACCGCACCCCCTCCCGCTCCGCCCCCTCTCCCCGCCCGCC